>JAWQFJ010001194.1:137534-152534 GCA_034096865.1 Theodoxus fluviatilis
ACCCCCATCCCCACCTCCCCCTTGCCCCACCCGATGCTCCCCTCATCACATGGAGCAGAAGACTGTCAGCAACGAGTGCTCTCTCTTTGGTACAGGTGTACTCAGCTCTGGACAGCCTGAGTACCTACAGTGAGTACCTGGACGCCAACAGATCCCAGGACCTGTTGGCCACACATGACCCCCGGGTGTTTCAACTCGCCCACTACAAACAACCCTACCCCTTAGGTACCCCTCTGTACTCCTCAAATAAGCTACCCTACCTGCTAGGTAATCCACTTACCCCTCAGGTACCCCTCTGTACTCCTCAAATAAACTACCCTACCTGTTGTGTAATCCACCCTACCCCTCAAGTAATTGACTGTACCCCTCAGGTGAACTACCCTACTTGTCAGGTAACCACCCTACCCCTGAGGTAATCAACTGCCCCTCAGGTAAACTCGCCTACCTTTCAGGTAATCCACCCTACCCCTCACAGACCTGTTTACACTACGCATTGAGCGTAGTAAACTACGCATTTGCATACTATACTACGCAACTACGCAAGTCTATTGTTTTCTACGCAAACGGTATTGTTTGGCTACGCATATCACAATCCGCAATTTTCATTATCTCGCTTGACAGATTTTTTTGCCGATCCTTGTTTTGGGGCGGAAGTCGTTTGCTGCATGCAGCGCGTGCAGCCCCGAGGATTACGTCACTTCCGTGCCAGAAGTGGCGTCATTCTTCGCGCCAAGATATTACGTCATCCTTCCTCTCTGCACTTCACGTTGTCAACCAGGGATTGCGCCTCTCAAACGCGTCGCTAAATTTCCCGCTCATCGCAGCTTGCAAGCGCGCTTGCAAGCGGTGATGAGAGGGAAATTTAGCGAGTCTCATCAGCGCTTGCAAGCTGTGATGAGCGGGAAATTTAGCGAAGCGTTTGAGCGGCGCAATCGCTGCTCCCGTCCAGCGCTTTCAAGCGCTGGGAGTGTGCAACTCGGGGCTTTTACTGCCAACCCACGTGCGCTTTTCGAGACAATGGTTGAACAAAGAGCACACGAAACTGAAGATGAGAACTGTGAAGAAAATGACTCTGAAATGCCACCAACCAAAAAGAAGAAGACGAGCAAAGTGCTGAGCCAAGTCTTTCTGCCAAAACATCATGAGGAATACCCATGCCTTGTCACTTCGCGGCAATGAAAACAGTTTGCTCATTCAGTCATTGCACTGTCTGCGACTCCCATTTTTCCGTCAGCCACGGTGGAAAGTTTTATTGTTTGACTTAGACATTTTTTCGGTTTTTATCAATAACGGGTGAAGCTTTATATTCTAACCCAATCCCACGTTTGACTCTCAACGGGTTGTCCCTACGCCCTAACTCCAGGCCCCGACGCTGATGTTGGAAACAAACGTGACAAAAAGTAATGCGTCCGGGTTTAGGTGAAACTCCCTGGACAGGCTAAGTCAGTCAGGCGGGGTGGTGGGTGCTGCCTAGGCTGAGCGCTATCGGTAAAACCCGAAGAAAAAAATTAAGTAACAAAACTTTTATGGTTTTTTAGGCGTTTTAGGACAAAAGAATCAAAATGGCCTTAAGAACTTTTGACCCAAAAATCCCGCAATAGCGGTCCCCCGCAATAGAAAAAAAGAACGAAAACATTTCTAAGTTAAAAGAAGTAACAACAATTATGGTTTTTTAGGCGTTTTTAGGAGAAAAGAATCAAAATGGCCTTAAAAACTTTTGACCACAAAAAAAATCCCGCAATAGCGCCTCCCCCCCCCCCCGCAATAGAGAGCCGACCCCGGAAATTCTACACATTCAATTACAAAACTACACATTTCTTCACTTTTGCTCCCACAAACTACACATGCAAAGTTTTAGGGGTAAACAGGTCTGCCCTCAGGTAATCGACTGTGCCCCTCAGGTAAACTAGCCGACCTGTCAGGTAATCCACCCTACCCCTCAGGTAGTTGACTGTACCTCTCAGGTAAACTATTCTACCTGTCAGGTAATCACCCTACCCCTCAGGTAAACTACGTTACCTGTCAGGTAATCCACCCTACCCTCAGGTAATTGACTACCCCTCAGGTAAAGTAGCCTACCTGTCAGGTAATCCACCCTACCCTTCAGGTAATTGACTGAACCCCTCATGTAATTGACCTAACTTCTCGATTACTCGTCAGGTAAACTACCCTTCTTGTCAGGTAACCACCCTACCCCTCAGGTAATTGACTGTGCCCCTCAGGTAAACTACCCTACTTGTCAGGTAACCACCCTACCCCTCCGGTAATTGACTGTGCCCCACAGGTAAACTACCCTACTTGTCAGGTAACCACCCTACCCCTCAGGTAATTGACTGTGCCTCTCAGGTAAACTACCCTACTTGTCAGGTAACTACCCTACCCCTCAGGTGATCAATCTAACTCCTCAGGTAATCGACCTAATCCCTCTAGAGAATATCCCTGTCCCTCAGGTAAATGACCCTACCCTTCACTGATCAAACCCTAACACACAATGATGTCGCTACAGTTCCTTCGCCATGGAAGACAGCCAGTCGGAGAAGGGGGCGCCGTCCAAGCAGGAGAGGAGGAAGAGGAGCGACAAGAGATGCGTGTGGGTTATGACCGCTGTCTGCCTGCTGACCGCCTTCGGTCTGGTCACTTCCGGTCCCTTCCTCTTCCAGTGGGCTCTGCCTGCCAACCTGACCATGACCAACACTTCCTACAGCCTCTTGCAGGTACGTGTGTATGTGTGTGTGTGTTTGTGTGTGTGTATGTGTGCGTGTGTGTATGTGTATGTGTGTGGGTACATGTGTGTGTATGTGCATGTGTGTATGTGTGTGTGTGTGTGTGAGAGAGAGAGATAGATAGAGAGATGTTTCTGTTTGAGTATGTGTGTGTGTGCGTTTGCTTATGAGTAATGTGCGTTTGCTGTTCAAATGGAAGACTGTTTAATCAAAGAACGCGAAAGCAAAGTTTTTGTGGTAGGGCTATTGATGAAATAAAATCCAAAATAGAAAATATGAAGACATTTTAGCTTTCATGTCTATCAGAGGGGATTGTCGAAAATAAACAGATGCCAAATTTATTAACACATTAATCTTATTATTTTTATCTTAAACGAATAACGTTAACATATTCCATGGTTTCAGCACCAGTCAAGATTTTGCTTTGCTTTGTTACGGAAACCTAAGACCCAATGGCGCCCATTCGGTGGGGGTTCAAAGACAAACTGAAAGGAAGGACACTAATGAGTAATCAATGACTTGAAGGCCGCTGGAGCCAAGCAGACGTGCTTTTCAAGTCTGCGGTAGGTAAACGTCTGGAAGCTCCTGTTATCAAACTGCGCATGTCTGCAAATGACGTACACGCCTTAATTTGCGGTCAAGCTCACTGTGTACTGATGGTAGGAACTGCCGCCATCACGGTGGCGGGGATCGTGGGTGTGCCTCCCTGTCGCCAGCGACGTCTCCACACGAGTGTCGTCTGCTCACCAGCTGTGAACTTCGCGGTTCTCACGAAGGAAATTTCTGTTGTGACCTTTGACTCCACCGTGTAATGCGACTTTTCACAAACAGCGAACACATTCTCTCCATTATCAAACTTGATTATGGACAGTATTCAGTATCTGCCATTTATTCGTCCAGTGACTTGGGTGATCTTTCAGTTGCGGCATTTTTCCGCGCTGTTGCATTGTACACTAAGAGTAGGAAAAACAGTTTTGAATCATCAACAAGACTACGCTGCATTTCCCGTGTTTTTGGAACATAATACCATACGCTCATGACACAATGTACCTGCCTTTACAGGAGAAACGAGGAAGGGGGGGGGGGGTGGAGCTGATAGGCAGGACAGACAGACAGACAGACAGACAGACAGACAGACAGACAGACGGATGGGCGGAGGGAGGGAGGGAGGGACGGACGGACGGACAGATGGACGGTAGACAGACAGACAGACAGATGGACCGACCAATGGTTGTACGGTGTGTCCGTCCTCCGTCTGTCCGTCTGTCCTTCATTCCTTCCTTCCGTCCGTCTGTCCGCCCCCCCCTCCCCCCCCCTCTCTCTCTCTGTGTAAGTGTGTGTGTGTGTGTGTGTGTGTGTGTGTGTGTGTGTGTGTGTGTGTAAATATGTAGAATGTATATTTTGTGGTCGTGGGGTTATATTTGCACATGGGTCTTTCGCTGCTTGAATGTGGGTTAGCGCCAGAGACTTTGCTGCAACTTTTTTTCATTGCATTCCCTGCAGAAGAAACTGCCATAAATGCTCTATGTGCTCGTGTTGTGGCAGTGAGGGTGAAGCCATGCCATGATCTCTCTGCAGTCCAAGCAGTGCTTCACCATGAGGTGCATCACGAGAGTGGAGAACATTACGGTGTGGATCCACAGGTGCGATGCCCCATCGATCTGCACGAACAGTCAAGAAACCATGACCGAAAACGTCACTCACTGCGAGGAGGTCTTTTACTGCAACGTCATCTTCATCTTCCTTGACGGTGAGTGACGGTGAGTGACGGTGAGTGCTTTTCGCTGAATTGTTCAAGCCGCGCCCCCTGCATGCCCAGAGCCCCTGGAGAAGTGCGAGTCAGCAAGTGTGTGTCAGTGGGCTGCCAGCCTGGAATGGCTGCAGAATGGAAACTTCATGTGGTCGTTACTTGCATAGGTGAATGTGTTTTTCAGTGACATCATAACAGCCGTAGACAGGGACCAAGGTAGCTCAAGTGGGAGAGCGTTTCCGGCTCGGATTCCCACCTGTGATCTCGCGTTTTTCACGTCTGTCCCTCGCAGGACATTGGTTCTGTTTGTTAAAGGTATAAGTACTTCTTGTGTGGCTCTCGTTGTGAACAGTGTCGGACGATAAGGGTGGATGGGTGGGTGGATGGATGGATTGATGGATGGATGGATGGATGGATGGATGGATGGATGGATGGATGGATGGATGAATGGATGGATGGGTGTGTGTGTGTGGATGGATGGATGGACAGATTAATGGATGGATGGGTGTGTGTGTGGATGGATGGATGGACGGATTAATGGATGGATGGATGGTTGGATGGATAATGATGAGTGGATGGGTGGGTGGGTGGATGGATGGATGGTTGGATGGATGAGTGGATGAATGGATGGATGGTTGGATGGGTGGGTGGGTGGTTGGATGGATGGATGGATGGTACGGTAGATGTATGGATGGATGGATATATTGATGTTAGGATGGATGGACAGACGGATGGATGGATGGATAGATGGATATATGTTGGATGGTTGGCTGGATGTAATGGTGGATGGATGGATGGATGGATAGATTGATGTTAAGATGGAGGGATGATGGATGGATGGATGGATGGGTGGGTGGGTGGGTGGATGAAATGATAAAGTTTTCGACTCATCAGCCTTTGTACACTGCAAGGTAAGACTTTTGTTTAACAGTGTCACTGTAGTCCTGAGGCCAGCAGCTCTATCGTTCAAAAGCTTCGGATAGTTGTTAACACCAAAATATATTTGTTCTGATGGGTTAAGGGAATATTCTTTGTTGATGTTTTGTAAACGCTAACTTTCAAATGAATATAAATAACGTATGATAATTAAAAGAAGTTGGTAAAAAAAACTATATGAAAAACGTCTATTTGCCGGTACCACATTCGGAGTTGCGTCCCTTGTATACGGGTTTCTAACCTAAACAACGGCGCTCGACAAGTGCATTTTGCACTGCTGCGAAGTCATTACTTCTCTAGATTTAGCGAGTTTCACAGAGATTAAGTGGAATACCACCATATGGTCAAGCAAGCAGTGGAGTAGTTTAGACGGCGAAGAACGTGTGATAGCTGAGAAACTTCTTGCTTTACAATCAAAGCCTGAAAGTGAAACGCGTTCGTTTCACAAACAAACGAAGAATCGAACAGGCACAGCGTTGCTTTCAGAAAGGCAAAGCTGCGAGAGCTGTTTCACCAAGGAAAAAAATGAGACCACAAAGACAGAACAGCCGAGAATCGACTACCAGGAGCGAGCATATCCTGCCTCCTGTCTGTATTGTGTGCAGAAAGACAAAGTCTAAAAAATGCAAATTGACAGGGACTTGGGGCTCCAGAAAAACTCGTACAAGTACCGTAAATTTCGGACTACAAGGCGATACTTTTTTCTCAGATTTTCAGACATGCGTCTTATATTCGGTTGCGTCTTATGTATGACTGAAATAGATTTCAGACGACTTCTTTTGTGTTTGTTAAGTATGTGTTCTGATGTATCGCCTTATATTTGGTAGCGCCCTATGTATGATTGAAACATGTTTTTTAAGTTTTTTTAGGAGGTGCGCCTTATATTCAGTAGCGCCTTGTAGTCCGAAATTTACGGTAAGTTGAACATTATAATTTTGTTACATTTTAGTAAAAACTAGTTGATTGATTGCCTGATTGATCATTTAAGGTCTATTTACACCATAATCATGTGAGGAAAATAGTGTTGCTTGTTGCACGAAACCAAGTTAAAGGGGCAGTCTAGGGAAAATAAATAATGTCCAAAGAAAGTCTGTAGTCAGGAGGTATATCATATGACCATAAAAAAGAACATGATCTTAGGCTCAAACAATCCCCAGAATACAGATTTAAGGTACAAAAATGAACAAAGTGGTAAATACGCATAAGTTTTAGTGCGATAATGAGTGCGCAAATGTTGTATTTTATTTTTTAAACCAGATTTAAGGCGATAATCTTAGAATGGCGTCTTACCAAAGTGGATGCTAGTAACGATCTTTTTGGAAACAAAATTAACCATGGTCTTAACATTAGTTTAACCTGAAATTTGGCAAACAAATAGAGAAATGGATAATCTATACAGCAAACTATATTTTATTAGCAGCTGCCACCGCAACTCTCTGCCATGCACACAACTGTGTGCATGTGTTGGGTGTGTGAACAAACAGTCGGCGTTGGTGGAGGAAGACATGGACAACACAAGTGACACTGACAGTAGTGGTTCTGACACTGATATGTATTTTGAAGAAGACATTGATTCCATTGATTCAGACTGGGAAGGATTTCAACAGCATTGTGTTTGTGTGGAGATTGTGCAACCGAGAGATGTGCAGAAGGAATAGGTGGTGGTGTGCGCAAATTGCTACGTATGTTGAATATCATCAAGGGAGGCAACTCAAATGATTTGAGTAAAACAAGTTTTTTTATTCTTAATTAATTGCTTACTAAACCTAAGATCACTAACATACTCCAATACATGAATTATTGTAATATTTGAACATGCCTACTTACTTTAGTCGGGGGAAAAAGAAGTGAAAACACAAATTCAAGTTTTTAAAAACTTTTTACCTGTTTGCGTGAAAAAGGAATTTCAAAAACAAAAAAATCTCATAATTTAGATTCTACCCAAAGTTATCGTATCTCAAAATGTCATGTAGTAGGTGTCTTCTTTCAAAATATGTAAAAACAAATTTCAGTCAAAACTTGTAGCCGACACTTCCTTTTTCTAGGGCTGATAGAGCTGCTTGGCCTCAGGACTACTGGTGTTGGCTCGAGTATAGCAAGTCCAATCCATTCCCTCAGTCAAACGCATTTTCCTAGTGGCGTAGGGAGACGTGGTGGGTCAATTCTCACCCCAGGACAACTCGTCCTGTCTAAAGGGCACTGAGCACTGGTACGTGTCATTTGTTTGCAAATAGCTTTGCCGGCATAGTGTCTCACATATTCTTCACGCTCCTCTGTCCACGTGTAGTAAGTCATGAGAGAACGAACAAAAAATAAAGTTGAAGAAGATAGCCTGCGGAATTTAACTACTTTTGTTCAAAAAGGAGGTTTCTATCACACCATTATGATACCCGTGCAAATAAATAACTGCAGAATGGACGAAGTAATCAGCCTGTTTTAGTTGCCTGTGTCGTGTCAGTGAAGCTGAACACGGAAGAAGGTTTTCTCTCGGCCGCTGTGGGAGACCTCTGTCTCTCAGTGTCCATGACTCTAGCAAGCAGCCGATGTGGGCGTGCTGTGGATGTGGGCGTGCTGTGGATGTGGGCGTGCTGTGGATGTGGGCGTGCTGTGGATGTGGGCGTGCTGTGGATGTGGGCGTGCTGTGGATGTGGGCGTGCTGTGGATGTGGGCGTGCTGTGGATGGGGTCACGTGGCCAGGCTCACAGCAGACAGGTCCATGTCTCCTCCAAGACGTGGTCCAGCAGCGGCGGCGTGGGTGCTCCCAGTCGGCAGAATGGGCGCCAGGGGGTCTGAAGGACGACGGAACTCTATAACTCTATAGCTCTGTGCTGAACACGCCTGGGAGAGCATGCGACCAGTTAGCATGCTTTCAACCTTGTGAACAGGGATCTCAAGCAAACCCCACACTCATTTGGATGTTGTCTGAAATAAGATTTTTTGTTGTCATGATACGTTTGAAGTGTGGGCATTGACGACCCATGGTTAATTTTGTGAATGATGATGGTGAAATACTTGACTCAGTGACTCAGTACATTCCACAAACTGTAGAATCATTCCGGTGTGTTAGCAACATTTCCAACTGAACGTCCTGGCTGCACGTCATGTGAAAGGGTTTAATCATGGGTAGTTGCGCTTTTGACGACATAAATTTTGAAGTCGCTTGGCAAAAAAGAATAAGTCTGAGTAGAAAAGGTTTATGCAGTCTAGTAACACTCACCTATTTCTGATTACGGACGCAGAATTCAGTCATATATTTTTCACGCTATCTAAACAGCAAAAGAAAATATTATCGGAAGAATTAACAAGCAAAAAGGAATCAATGAACTCCTTTCTGTACAAAAACGATACGTTAATAGGCGTTTTTTAACCCATACAGTTTTATCATTGTTAGTTTTGAAGTCAAAATGCGTCTTTCGATCCTTTCTACCTCCACACCGTCCCTGTTCACAGTACTTAGGTGATCGTTCATGGGAAAACGGTTATTTCTAAATAAAGTTCGTTTTCTGTTGTCTGAGCGTTTGTGTATTTGTAACTTTCTTGCCTCCTCCTCCTCCTCCTCCTCCTCCTCCTCCTCCTCTTCCTCCTCCTCTTCCTCCTCCTCCTCCTCCCCCTCCTCCTCCTCCTGCTCCTGCTCCTCCCATTTTCCTCTCCCAGACCCCTTTCCTCCCTCCTTCTCCTCCCTCCTCCTCCTTCCTCTCTCTCTCTCTCTCTCTCTCTCTCTCTCTCTCTCTCTCTCTCTCTCTCTCTCTCTCTCTCTCTCTCCCTCTCTATCTCTCTCTCTCAAGACTTCAGTCAGAGAAACGCGCTAGTTAACCTCCGACTTTTCGATTACCGGGGTACCAGGGACGGTGTAGCCTGTAATCACCCTAGTTCCTTTGCTTCCCCTGTGTCTCTGTCTGTGTGTCTCTGTGTTTTCTCTGTCTGTGTGTCTGTCTGTCTGTCTATCTGTCTGTAGTCTGTCTGTCTGTCTCTGTCTGTCTGTCTGTCTCTGTCTGTCTCTCTCTCTCTCTCTCTCTCTCTCTCTCTCTCTCTCTCTCTCTCTCTCTCTCTCTCTCATCCATACTTCGGAAAACAGCGCGTGTGAGAGTTTCATAAATTGCCACGCCATGACTGTCAATCCATCACTTGCCGTCGTGAAAAAGTCTTCCGCGATCGGGGCGTGTGTGTAATACCTGTGTCAACAGTACCTACCTGTATGTAGCCTGTACGTGGGCGAGACCAGTACTCGTGTTGACACAGCTTCGGCCTGACGCAAAGATAAGCTTTTGTAAAAACACACTTACGTTCGCTTGCTCCCGTCCCGTGTGTGTACGTTGTGCATCGCTCTAATTGTATTGGTTGTTCCAGTGTCAGCTGACGCACGTATTTAGGCTGAAATGGTCGTTAGCGGCAACATTTCCAGACACAGTACCTCAGGTACTTTGTCCGATCGGATACTGTACCTGAGATACTCTGTCCCATCGGACAGAGTACCTCAGTTTGAAATCTCGGCATTTGAACGAGAACGCGACCGCAGCCGCCACTCCTCCTGTCTGACTTCGCACGCTCGGTGTAATCTTAAGCTAAACAACGTTCCAAATATTTCCGACTTCGACCATTTCAGCAGCGCCAATAAACGTCGTTTAGCTTAAGATTACACCCGAATCATGCGGACCGTTAAGGCGCATGGAGTACAGTACCGCCGAGCAAGACGTTTGTCACAAAACGCAGATACATTAACGCGGCCGGATCTTAGCATAACTCCCCGGGCGTGCGAAGTCAGTCAGGCGGAGTGGCGGCTGCGGTCTGAGCTGAGCGCTATCATTGGTATGTCACGTGACTGTAAGTGTAACGAGATTTCAAACTGAGGTAATCTGTCCGATCGGACAGAGTACCTCAGGTACAGTGTCCGGAAATGTTGCCGATAACGACCATTTCAGCCGTATTTAGTTAGTGAGGAACTGGAGATATGCATGTTTAGACGCTTAGTTGCTGCGGCTCCTGTACGTAGAGGGAGGGTTTAGCTCGTGTGCTCGATTGCTCTGTCGCCTTTTCTCTTTCGAGTTTTCCAATGTTTCCTGAGTGCATTTGGAGATCATTATTGTTGTTTGTCATATAAAACACCTTTGGCATTAGAAATGTCGGTTAATGATCGAAGGTACTATTGTTGTTTGTCATATAAAACACCTTTGGCATTAGAAATGTCGGTTAATGATCGAAGGTACTTTATGTCGATCCTGTTTGACACAGTTACGATTCGTAGTCTCAGATTTCAATGACATATTGACAATTTACTGTAATCTTAAAACTGGTTACCTTTCATCACATACATTTATGGCTTTAACGCTATGCTCTGTCCAAAATTTATCGTGCGCTCTGTGACGTCTGTCGTCGTCTCGGGGCAATTGGACAGTGTCTTGTCTTGCAGTTGTTTTTGTATTCTTTACCTGAAAAAGTCTGTATACGTTGTGGTTGTCATGAATTCAGTGGCCCTCCTTTCTAAAACTCGCAGATTGTGTCTTATTACCGGCTTTGGATGAAGCAGCAGTACGTTGAACTCGACGAAGATCGCAAGAAAAAATGCTATACGTTAAGAAGAGTTACTTCCCCTGAAGGTGTCCGCCGTTACCATGATTGTAGCGGTTCATTCTCGTCAGAAAACTGAATTCCCCCTGTGTAGACAGTTGTTGAAAACTGATGGGAAAGCAGCAAATACGTAATGTACTAAAAAGAAAAAAAGGGAAATGAAAAATAATGTGAGATTTAAAAATAGATAAATTCAAGTGGTGTATTCTGAACTGCCCATTCATGAAAATGTTCGGTTTGAAATGATGGTATAGACTTTAATGTGATTTATAAGACTTTTTAAAAATTAGCACTGTTGGTCACCATCTTTCACAACAGGCCACTCAAACCCTTGTCACTTCCCTTGTTCTGTCCCGTCTTGATTATGGACATTCTCTTCTTGCTGGCATTCCTGACACTCTGCTAAACAAACTGCAAAAAGTCCAAAACGCTGCTGTTAGATTAGTTTTTAGAAGTCCCAAGAGAACTCCCACATCCAAACTCCTTCGTGCACTGCATTGGCTAGCTCCCCGTCGCTCAGAGGATAGAGTATAAGCTAGCCACTATGAGTTTCAACTTCTTCAATCAAACTGCACCACACGCACTCAAAGAAATTCTCGCTCTCTACACCCCCGCTAGAAATAACCGTTCAGCTGCAGACACCAAAACGTTAAATGTCCCCCGTCGCAAAAAAAAACAACGACAGCGAGCTTTTTGACTCACATGCGAAGCAAAAGTGAGTCTATGTACTGAGCCGTGTCGTCCGTCCGTCCGTCCGTCCGTCCGGGCGTAAAAAACTTAAACGTTGGATTTTTCTCGGAGACTATTAAGTCTATCAACACCAAATGTGGCATGATGGTGTATGATGACAAGGCCTCAAAAAACATACATAGTGACTTGACCTTGCTTCAAGGTCAAGGTCACAGGAGCCATCAATGTGGTCTCAAAAACAGTCATTTTTCACATTTTCCCAATTTTCTCCCACGTTATTGAAAATGACGACCTTAGCTACAAGTGGTATATAGGTCAAAGCAAGCCCTATCTTTTGATACCAGTTTGGTTGACCTTGCTTCAAGGTCAAGGTCACAGGAGCTCTTCAAAGTTGGATTGTATACATATTTTGAAGTGACCTTGACCCTGAACTATGGCAGATAACTGTTTCAAACTTAATAATTATATGGGGCACATGTTATACTTTCATCATGAGACACATTTGTTCACATATCATCAAGGTCAAGGTCACTTTGACCCTTATGAAATGTGACCAAAATGGGGTAGTGAACCACTAAAAGTGACTATATCTCATGGTAGAAAGTGCCAATAAGCACCATTGTGCTTCCTATCTCTTGAATTAACAGCTTTGTGTTGCATGACCTTGGATGACCTTGACCTTGGGTCAAGGTCACATGTATTTTGGTAGGGAAAATGTGTAAAGCATTTCTTTGTGTATGATGTCATTGGTAGGTTTAGTTGTTTGACCTTGACCTTGAAGGTCACCTGAAGGTCAAGGTCATATGAAGGTCAAGGTCAAGCATGTGAGTTGTATGGGCTTTGCCCTTCTTGTTCTTTATCTTACATCGGCCCTGTAACGTGGAATAGCCTACCTTTCCCTGTCTGTCACTCTGATTCCATGTCCCAGTTCAAAACCTCCCTTAAGGCACACCTGTTCCGGTCAGTATTTCCTGACGAGCAGTGAGGTGCTTCACAAGGCGCCTCTCTTATGTTTCGTGTTTTGTCTATTGCCTGCTATGTTAATTAATTGTATTGTATTTAGCTCTTCTTTTATTTCAACTGTACAGTGTGTGAGTGTTGGAATGCTTTGTATGAGTGTGGACTTTTCATTGTAAACGCCATGAGCTTGCCTATTAGGGAAGGTATGTGCGTATAAGTAATCTGTATTATTATTATTATTATTATTATTATTATTATTATTATTATTATTATTATTAAGACGATGACCTTTTTTGCTTGCCTTTGTACCTGCCTCGCCTTAACGCTTTGTTTTCACCTGACTCCCCTGTCCATTAGATACCGCCCTGATGCAGTGAGCTTTCTGCTGTGACTGCTATGATGTCTAGAAACGAAGAATGCTATAAAGCCTTGTTATTCTTTATAAGTATTAATATTACTGATTTATGTTGCCCTGTTACTGATGTTACCCCGTTACTGATGTTACTCCGTTGCTAAGGACGCCCCGTTACAAACGACGCCGTTGTTGCTAGTGACGCCCGTTGCTGATGCCCCTGTTGTTGTTGCTACAGACCCCAACAACGTGCCGTCCATCCTGTGGGTGGGGATGGCCTTCGAGACGCCCGCCATGGTCACGGGGCTGGTGGCCCTGGTCCTCTACGTCGTCAAGATCGTGCTCAACTGGCGGGAACCTCGGAAGCGACTTCAACTCAAGGCCGCGTTCCTGACATTCGCTGCCCTCGCAGGTGATTGGCTGCCGATGCAAAGCGCATGACATGTTTCGTGTCTTGATTGGACCAAGGCATGTTTTGTGACGTCAGCTTTGTACAGACAGGGATGCAGCTTAACAAAGATACATGCAGCTCTTCAAAGACAAAAACACACGTGCAGCAGTGTACTGAAAACTAGTAGCGAGTGCACTCTGTAACAAGACTTCCTGATACGTATGATGAGTGATATGAATAAAGGAACAAATGAATGATGGGAGAATTAAAAAAAGTTATAAGTACAAAAGTTGAATGAATGAAAAAATTAACGAACAAAATGACATGAATGAATGAATAAATGAATGAATGAATGAATGAATGAATGAATGAATGAATGAATGAAAAAGCATCCTAAGGGCCAAAGGAACGAACAAATAAATATACATTTGAACGAATAAACAAACGACTCATTCAAAGACGCATCCACCACGACAGAACTCATCTGAGACAAGGACCTCAATGCTGGACGTTTGTTCATCCCCTGAACACGCATGCTCGCTCTGTAGCGAGATTCCCCAGTGAAACCCAGCTACCCCACACTGCGCCCAGTTCACACGCTGAGAGCGAATGATTCCTCTGCTTTTCAGTGTCACTTCTGTCCAGCACATGTAGTGCAACAAGATGGGGACACTCGTAACCTGTGCTTCTATAAATATATATTTAGTCCTTACACAATCGATCCCCAAGTAACACATCCTGCTGATTACATTTGCAACCTTGATATCTTTACACCTCCATTTCCTTTGTTGTTGTTGCTGGAATCCGTCCTTTCAAGATCTCAGTGACACTCGACACAGATCTCGCTGCAAACTTCTTGCCTTCTTAGGAACGTGCACTTGATATAACTATAAACATGTATATTCCTTTCCCTCCAATTTCTTTTATGAACCCCGTCCCTACTTTTACCATATTTGCGCACCGCCGAAACATGTTCGCTCCGTTTCCCTTCAGACTTCAACCCTCCCCCTAACCTCTCTTTCTCCTTTGCAGGAGCGGCAGCGGAGTTTGGGGTGATCATCTTCTGCGCCATGTTGGAGAAAGACAAACTGGCCCTGGGCTGGGCCCCCGCCCTGTGCGGGGTGGGCGGCTTCCTGCAGCTGTCCATGGCCTTGAGAAGCTACATGGGGTGGAGGTCCGTCTCCACAGACGCGGAGGAATACGAAGATGACGACATCAGCCTCACTGAGAAGTTTGTGGACAATCGTCTCTCCACATGAACATTTCTTGCCTTGACAATTCTCACATGCTGACTACTGCTGCACGCATCGCAACGCGTGTGCATGTTGCCATGTGTGTTTTCACACGACTTCACGGGACCAAAAGACGCTCTCCATTCCATGTTCTTATTTCAGTTGGTTTCTACTGCAACAATCCCAAGACTGTACATCGTGTACGCAAGAGTTTTGCAATACCCCACGCATGATCCATTGCCGTAGACAATACTGTCATTATTCCGTGATGGGTGGCGGTGTTATGCATGCGTGCACGTTTTTTGTACGTATATCATGTGTGCGTGGAAGTGCGTGTGCGTACATTCGATCGTAAACACGTAATTGCGTGTCTACTGTCTTCAGTGAAATGTTTTGAAAGC
>JAWQFJ010001195.1:0-2500 GCA_034096865.1 Theodoxus fluviatilis
AGAGGGTCAATCCGTTCCGAAATATTAAATGAAGGCGTTTTTGCAGTTTGATCGTTTTTTTATTTTAAAAAAGCAAAAAAAAAAAAAACGGATTATTTTGGAGTATATAGAAAAGGATAATAAAAAAGGATTACCAAAGGATTAAAAAGAAAGGAGTTAATAAAAAAAGGAAAATTTATATATTAAAAGGATGACAGTATAATTAATCATCACACTGAACTTATGGTTGAAAAGTGTTCAACAGCACACCAAAAGTAGGTTTTTTCCTTAAGAAGTTATGGATTTTATAATTTCGCTTTTTCAACCTTACACTAGCAAGTTCAGTTTTACACTTGCTATCCGTGTAGACCCCATCAAGTAACCTATAATCTTTGACCCCATGCAAGCCACGAGGCCATGAACAAAAACAACTACAGACACCAGATTATGACAACTTCCCATACTTGCTAATGAAGGGAAATGCGACAAAACATTAGATTAAACAATGAAACGTAACATTTAAATACACAGAGGAAAAATCGAAAGAAACAAAAAGTTTTTGGTCTTCGCCTTATATTCTTCCAAAGATACCAGAAAATTTGAATTGGACCGTTTTCATTATTTTAGTAAGTTTGTTTTGTTATCAAATGTCATGTTTTTTAACTTGGGGTATGTCGTTTTTTCTTCGTTAGACCAACTGCATTGCTCAAAACGGCCCCAGCAGCCCCTCTGCTCTATGCCATTCCATGCACACAAGCAGTCACATGAGATGGATGTGCATAGCCAGACGAACGACGCACACCCGAAAATTCCATTCGCGACAAAGCACTTTGTGCTAAAACCGTTCTGACAGTCTTGTTGCCTCTCTTCATGCCTCGAGCGCGTCCCCTGGTCCTCCCACCAGCGAGCGCGTCCCCTGGTCCTCCCACCAGCGAGCGCGTCCCCTGGTCCTCCCACCAGCGAGCGCGTCCCCTGGTCCTCCCACCAGCAAGCTGCAAGCGACTCCATACTAGAGCTCTAAACGCTGGACTAGTAATTTCTAGTAGTGTGGTGTGGTGCGGTGTAGTAACATGTAGTGGAGTGGTGTAGAGTAGCGTAATGTAGAGTAGCGTAGGAAAGTGTGGAATAGTGTACTGGAGTGCACTGGTTTGCAGTGGACTTGAGCACTGTGCAATGTGTGGCGTGCAGTGCAGTGCAGTGCAGCGTTGTGGAATTCAGCACAACGTGTACAGTGCTGAAGATTATCGCGTTGGAGCAGTGTTGGGGAGTGCTGTGCAGTGTGTGGAGTGCAGTATTGTGGAATGCAGTGGAATTCAGAAGAGTAGACTGGACTGGAGTGCAGTGCAGTGCAGAGTTGTGCAATGCAGTGTTTTGGAGTGCATTGTTATCCTCGAAAATTCATGTTCTTGAAAAACCGAGTCCTTGAAAGACCGAATCCTCGAAAGACCGAGTCCTTCACAGATGGAGTCCTCAAAAGAGCAAGAAAGACCGAGTCCTTGAAAGACCGAGTTTTTGAAAGACCGAGTCCTTGAAAGTCTAAAACAGACAAAATCCTTGAAAAACCGATTTTTTGAAAGACCAAGAAAGAAACTTTGAAAGACCAAGTTCTTGAAAGACAGTCCTCGAAAGACTGAATCCTCGAGTCTTTTAAAGACCACAATTTCGGAAAAGCAAGTTCTTGCAAAACTAAGTCCTTCAAAGACCTTGAAAGAACGCCACCCGTCATGCGAGTGTCCTTGTTTTGGGCATTCTTGAGCTTACCGCCATAACTTTGAAGAACGCTGACCACGTGGTACCCGTTTGCTCACCATGGTTTATCCATCATTTATACGACGTGCCCCATACTTGTTCGACCTCCTGGGGGTTTTAGCAGGTCATGTGTTGATAACCGATTCCTTCCGTAACACACGTCGTCACCCATGTAATGGGGTAGAATGAGATTACGGAATTAGTTAATTTTCAAATCAACACATCAACAGCCGTGTGTGTCTAGGGTCTCTCTCCATGGCACCTCATTTGTGAGGAGAGAACTACGACACGGCAGCAAATGCCTGCAGGGAGCTTCTGACACCAATCAGGATAGCCGCTCTGTTGTTGACACGGGATCTACAGAGGTCATGGCAAGTGCAGGGCCATCACTCATTGTGGACAGGGCGGATGTAGCTTGATGTACAACACAAAAACAACACACACACACACACACACACACACACACACACACACACACGTGCTCATGCGCGCGTGCACATGCACACGAATACAAACACTCTAATACATAGCCTCAGTGAGTGAGAGAGAGAGAGAGAGAGAGAGAGCAGAGAGAGAGAGAGAGAGAGAGACAGACAGACAGACACAGAGAGAGAGACACACAGAGAGAGACAGAGAGAGAGAGACAGAGAGAGAGAGGGAGAGAGAAAGAGAGAGGGAGAGAGAAAGAGAGAGAGGGAGAGAGAGAGAGAAAGAGAGAGAGGGAGAGAGAAAGAGAGAGAGAGAAAGAGATTGATTGATTGTTTATTTGCGG
>JAWQFJ010001195.1:7500-16695 GCA_034096865.1 Theodoxus fluviatilis
AAATCTCAGTTCACTCGTCATATGTCACTCATACTTTCTGCTTCAAAGAGTTCAAACTGAAGACATCTACTAGCTCAAACACTACTATGAAGATCTTAAGCATATGTGTGAGCTTAAGTTAGTGGTTTAATGGCGAGGCTAATCACCTATGTGACGATCTAAAACTGCTTTATATTTCATGTCAAAAGAAGACCAATACAAGATTCCCTCAAGTCTGAACAGCTTGAGACAAAGCACACATGCATACAAACATGTGCACACACAAACACACATGCACACGCACACCTCCACTGCATGAGACATCAGTCTCTGAGAGTTTTCCTTTTTATCCTCCACTCATTTTGGCTAAGAGGATGGGAGGTTGGGTGGAGGTGGGTTGGAGGGATGGGGGGTATGGGTGGAAGGTGGGAAAGAATATGAAAGTCAAATCTTGAAAAACTGACAATAAGAACACATTATTATTTTTGCTAGTCAGTCACACGTTAGAAAATACTGTCAATGGAAGTTGCTCTTGCCTCGTTACACAGAATGCATCTCTTGCCAAGCCGCTCAGACAGGTGGAACATTGCTTGTGTGGTCATTAGGGACAAAAGTTGCATCAAGCTGGCCACAGGGTTTGATGTACAAGTACAGTGAAGAGTGTTGGAGGTGCAAAATGACCAGCAGGTTGCAAAAAGAAAGATGCGTTTCAAAAGGTGACTTTGTATTGTCAGTGTGAAAGCTGGGAACCTAACAAGCAACGTGTTCCACTGCCAGTTCAAATCTTCACATTTTTCAAAATAGTAGAAGCATAATGCATCATACTTGAGGTAAAAATTTAATATCTGATGTCAGCCTTCAAACATTTCAGGGCAAAGTTGTGAGCACTCCTCTTTTATATACATCTTCTCGATGTCACAGCATGACATGCATGTGCTCGTGGGCAGTGATGTGTGCATCAAGAAGCAAAGTGACAGCAATGATGGAAAAGAAGGGTGATGGTTGGAGAAAACTAGCACACCAGGCCCAAAACAGTTCCTCATTCTTGGCATGAAGAAATGACATGAAGCATGGCAGGTACGAAGAGAATCGGGGTGTACTAAACACACAAGAACACAACTCAGTATACATGTATATGCACAGGTGCCTAGTCTGGGCTGGTGAGCGGGGCACTGCCCTATGCTATTTTAAACCCCTGCATCTCTGGTTGTGAGAACATGATGTGCTCAGTCGGTCCGTGCCAAATGCTGCACCATTATTACATTTCATGGAAAAAATTTCCCTAAATTCACTAAGACAGCCCAATATCATCCTTGACACATACTTATCTTTAATCTTTGCTCAGATGTCTTGTAGTTTTTCTCATTCTGGAGCCCTGAGCTAACTCACACACTTTCCTCTCGAATATTTAGTACAAATGTGTGTATTTCACTATTAATGCAAGAGTATGGGTTTTACCAGAGGCAAGTGCTACAACAGCCTCTGTACTCGCATAGACATCAAAATCCTTCCTGTCTCTTTGCCTAAGCTCCCATAATGCTAGCAGTGACAAAAAATGCAAGCACAGTACAGGGCAAGCACAGTACAGGGCAAGCACATACAGTTCAAGGTAGGAAGATCCCTTTCGATACCTTTTTCATCATTACTTTCTTCCAATCAACTGAACTTATCATCAGAACCATCATGAACAGTAGATATGATTACGTTTTCATAATGCAAGATTTAGGTAAATTACACTTCAAAATGACATTCAAAGCAAAAATTCAAGACCATTTTTATACCAAATATCTCATTAATGAAAAATGTAAAAGAAAAAAAATCACCCCTTAATCTGCATACATACTAGTATGTCCTGATCATGACATTTAATCGACATTTTCCAAAAATGAATTAATTTTGTTGTTGTTTGGTTCATCATGTGCCAGTTTAGCACATTTTCATCACCTAATTACAAATACAGGGTAGGTGTAACCTCATTTTATCGTAATAATTGAAAAAAGTAAATTGATCAACCCATGGACAAATTCTTAGTCAAGGTTGCAACAAAAAACTTAGAGAGGAAATATTGAAATTAAGCTCAGTAATCTTGTTTTGATGACGCCCACTGTACATGAAAAATGCATGAGAAAATGCACTGAAAATGTTAAAGCAGCCTGCCATATGCAGGTTTGAAATGAAAGCAGGACTGCAGTGAATGGTGGCCCTGATTTTCATTGGTTGATATCAGCCAGTTGTGACTGCTTCTGTTTTGATTCGGGCCATCTGCTTGTTGCAATAGCAACCCTGGATAGCTGCACACATCAAGTGTTATGGTTGCCCATAACTGCCATGTTTTGGGACTCTTCTGCGGCAGTACAACTAATGTTGAAATGTTATAGAAATGTCCAAAACTCGATCTAAGCTGTTTATCCTATGTTTTGATACATGATGCCAAGTTTCATTATATTTCCTTCTAACTGTGTGGTACTTTGGATTATGAAGATGGTCTGTGAATATGTGTGTGTGTGTGTGGGTGTTGTGTCCACAACATGAATTATTGATGTTATGTGAACCACACCCAACCTTTTCATTATATCACACACACACACACACACACACACACACACAATTATATATCACTATTCATTTGAAAACATTTTGATTTTGCATAATCTTTTTCATATAAGGCCAAAAGAAACAAGAAGGGCAAAGCCCATACGACTCACATGCTTGACCTTGACCTTTATATGACCTTGATTTTCAGGTGACCTTCAAGGTCAAGGTCAAACAACTAAACCTACCAATGACATCATACACAAAGAAATGCTTTACACATTTTTCCTACCAAAATACACGTGACCTTGACCCAAGGTCAAGGTCATCCAAGGTCATGCAACACAAAGCTGTTAATTCAAGACATAGGAAGCACAATGGTGCTTATTGGCACTTTCTACCATGAGATATAGTCACTTTTAGTGGTTCACTACCCCATTTTGGTCACATTTCATAAGGGTCAAAATGACCTTGACCTTGATGATATGTGACCAAATGTGTCTCATGATGAAAGTATAACATGTGCCCCACATAATTATTAAGTTTGAAACAGTTATCTTCCATAGTTCAGGGTCAAGGTCACTTCAAAATATGTATACAATCCAACTTTGAAGAGCTCCTGTGACCTTGACCTTGAAGCAAGGTCAACCAAACTGGTATCAAAAGATAGGGCTTGCTTTGACCTATATACCACTTGTAGCTAAGGTCGCCATTCTCAATAACGTGGGAGAAAATTGGGAAAATGTGAAAAATGACTGTTTTTGAGACCACATTTATGGCTCCTGTGACCTTGACCTTGAAGCAAGGTCAAGTCACTATGTATGTTTTTTGAGGCCTTGTCATCATACACCATCATGCCACATTTGGTGTTGATAGACTTAATAGTCTCCGAGAAAAATCCAACGTTTAAGTTTTTTACGGACGCCCGGACGGACGGACGCCCGGACGGACGCCCGGACGGACGCCCGGACGGACGGACGGACGGACGACACGGCTCAGTACATAGACTCACTTTTGCTTCGCATGTGAGTCAAAAATGGTGTGGTTACGGTAACCCGACCTACCCTATTCTGGGGCGCCGACCCTACATCTTTTTATTGAAAATGTTGAAGTTTTTTTAATAATCAAAGTTGTGGGTTGAGGGAGAGATCGATCGTTCAGTCTCAGGAAACAACCTGTGTAGTTACAGACGACGCAGGGCGCAAAGGGAAGTAACTTACCTCGTTCCTCAAGCCTCATTCTGAAAACAAACAAAAATGGCGTGCCTCGAACGTTTGGTGGCGACTGTTACCTCAAAATGTGACCATCAAGACGGCAAGAAGCAGATTTCCGCATATCCAGAGACGGCATCGATGACGGAAGTTTTTCTTAACATTCATCCCGAATTGAACATGAAAAAATATGGGGTGGTCGCTCGTGGCTACGGTGATGTGACCGCATGCAAAGCAGATGGGGATGGGTTTGAGTTGGCTTGGGGTTTGACTGTTGGAGAGGTCGGGGACACGTTTGGACTGAAGGCGATACATTTCAAATGTGAAGTTTTGCAAGCCGAGAGTGAGGAAGAAGAAGAGGATGATCAACATGCAGCACAAGTTCCTGATGCATTTCAATTACATCTGGTTCACGTTAGGGGCACCGATGGTTAATCACATGATACTGACACTAGAAGGGCAGACAATCTCATATCAGCCATATCTTCACTGGTAAGTCAATGCTTTTCTTTACCTAATTCCAAGAGAAGTTAAGTCAAAATTGTTCAAAGGGGATATCCGTTGTCTGTTCGCACACTTATTTCCAAGTTGAGTAGGTTTAATTTGGTTTCCACGAGGGAAAAAAAAGTTTTAAAAAAAAAAAGTTATTGCTGACCTACCTACCCTATTTTTTTTGGCTATGTTACCTTAACCACACCAATTTTTTTTTGGCCTAATGGTAAGATCTCAAATGGGGTTAAGTATGGTGATGTATCCTAGGCTCATCAAAACAGTTGCGAAGGAACATACTTATCTGCCTGTTGTGCAAACTAAGCTAATTAATGACAAAAGGACATAGTTTTCAAGCTTTAAAAATTCCTAGAATGAAAGAAGAAAGCTTTGTGGCTGACAAAATACACTTTTTGATACTTTTTTTAAAACAAAATCAAACTGGGATCTTCATTCCTTCTTTTTTTCCTATCATTAGAGGTAACATCACACAACAATAGATCCT
This sequence comes from Theodoxus fluviatilis, assembly GCA_034096865.1. Classification (NCBI taxonomy): domain Eukaryota; kingdom Metazoa; phylum Mollusca; class Gastropoda; order Cycloneritida; family Neritidae; genus Theodoxus; species Theodoxus fluviatilis. The sequence goes on from JAWQFJ010001195.1 coordinate 12,217, forward strand.
TGAAACCAAATGAGATAAAACCTGTGTAGGTACACATCAAGGCATCAATGATGCTCGATTTCAAAACTCAAGGAGCTCATGTGCTCAGACCTAGCTACAAAACAGGGGAGCTAAAGTGGTTTCTTCGAGAGAAAGATACTGGAGTAGCCTCCCTTGATCAACACCAACAACCTACAATCTGTCTAATTTTCCCCCATTTTCAAGCAGCATAAGTGGTGCAAGTTGTCTTTTTCGATTTTCTGCAGAACTCTCTCTCTCTCTCTCTGTGTCTCTCTCTCTCTCTCTGCTGGGTTCAGTCAATGCCAAGGTCCTTGTGATTTTCTTTCAGCCAGCTGTGGTACTTGTTCAGCATGTGGTCCGTTGGTTCCACCTGAAGGATTCACCAAAAGCAGACTGGGTCAAAAAGGTGCTTTTGTAGAATGTAGTTTGGGAGAGTAGTGGTAGAAGCAAGAATGTGTGCGTGTGTGCGTGTGTGTGTTTGTGTTTATGTGCATACATGCATGCATGCAAGCACATATAAGCGCGCGTGTGTGTGTGTTTGTGTGCATACATGCATGCATGCATGCACATATAAGAGTATAAAAATGTGTGTGTGTGTGTGTGTGTGTGTGTGTGTGCATACATGCAGGCACATATGAGAGTATACAAATATGTGTGTGTGTGTGTCTATGTGTGTGTGCATACATGCATGCATGCAAGCACATATGAGAGTATACAAATGTGTGTGTGTGTGTGTGTGTCTGTGTGTGGCCACGCATGCATGCATGTACACATTGATAAAGTGTCATTTGGGCTGTTGGATGGTTAGGGAGACTAAAGATTGATTGATAAACAATTGCTCATGATTTAATCAACAGTATCCAGGCATGCGACAAATTCAACAAAAGCCTAAGTTGAGAAACAGCTGATTCTGAAAAGGTACCTTCTACAGGAACTTACAGAAAACAGCAAGGGAAAGTCTGGGCATGCCACCACTGCCAGTGACAGTGCTAAAGCCTACCTGTTTCCACTCATTGATGCAGAAGATTCTGTAGGAGTCATTGCCGTACTTGCCAATGCCATGAAGCTCAATGGGGTACTTCCATTTTTTGTTGAGGTACTCATCTGCAGAGAGACAAATGTACTTTATAGCTCAGACTACTACAAACTTCAGCTCTAATCAAGCAAAATTTAAATAGTTGCACGCATCTGTGCACATACTCACACACACCACACCTGTAAATAAATATACACACACAACTGCATGCTAACACACATACATATGTGCATATACACACACACAGAACACACACACACACACACATAAGGCTTAAAAAAAATCATAATTGTGGTTAAGGTAACATGGCAACACAATTAAATTAAGTGTTGGTAGGCCAGTTTGAATTTTTTTTCCCTGTCTTTTTTTATAGAAGAGGCCATATTGAATATAAACCAAACTTTCTCTCACTGAAACGTCTTTTAAACTGAAATCGAGGCTTTCTCGAGTGGTCACAGGGTAGGGACGATGGGACAGCTCTCGAGTGGTCACAGGGTAGGGACGATGGGACAGCTCTTGAGTGGTCACAGGGTAGGGACGATGGGACAGCTCTCGAGTGGTCACAGGGTAGGGACGATGGGACAGCTCTCGAGTGGTCACAGGGTAGGGACGATGGGACAGCTCTCGAGTGGTCACAGGGTAGGGACGATGGGACAGCACACACAGGGTAGGGACGATGGGACAGCACACACAGGGTAGGGACGATGGGACAGCACACACAGGGTAGGGACGATGGGACAGCACACACAGGGTAGGGACGATGGGACAGCACACACAGGGTAGGGACGATGGGACAGCACACACAGGGTAGGGACGATGGGACAGAACACACATGGTAGGGACGATGGGACAGCACACACAGAGTAGGGACGATGGGACAGCACACACAGGGTAGGGACGATGGGACAGCACACACAGGGTAGGGACGATGGGACAGCACACACAGGGTAGGGACGATGGGACAGCACACACAGGGTAGGGACGATGGGACAGCACACACAGGGTAGGGACGATGGGACAGCTCTCGAGTGGTCACAGGGCAGGGACGATGGGACAGCTCCCAGTTTATTGTTTACCATTGTGCTGTCTTCCTAGTTGCCTGCTTCCTCATTCGGCGGGTTGGTGCAGACTTACAGAATTTGTTGAGTAACTTTGAAAGCAGGAGTCAGTCAATGAAGTTCCAAATTAATAACTGATTTATTCTATCATTAGGTGATAGTCCGCAATTGTTCAGATTTATCAAATCTCCAAGCACAAAACAAAGGAGTAAACAGACGAACAGGTTGATGAAGAAAATCGTTCAGATTTCAAAGACAGTTGAATAGTTCAAGTTTCAGAAGATTGTTGGTTTCATGTAGGAATACAAAATTATGAGGCGAACATTTCTTTCAGCTATAGTAGCGGTGAGGATTTCTGAGTTTCTTGACTTGGCTAGTGCTCTCTCAACTGAATCCGTGACTACTGTAAAAATAGACAGAACATATTAAACCCTTAGGCTAGTTGCTATCTGGTTTAAGAATCAATTTGGAATTTGACAAATGAGCCTGGTCAAAACAGCTGCAGTTACAATTTAGCTTACAAACCAAGAAAAGCGTTGACCGAAAGAAACAATTTGAACAGATTTGAAAACAATTTTGATAACAATAAACAGATTTAGACTGAACTCGTTTCACACGAAAAACACGACAGAGTGTAAACGATACTTCCCTTACTGCACACTGAGGCCTAACTACTCTAAGAAATGAACCGCTCTCCCCTTGCCTGTGGACAAACACTTCAGTCTCTCGAGTCAAATCAGACTGGACCGAGAAAGACAATTTTTTAGTGACGATGACCTCAAAGATTAGACGTAATGAAGAAAGTGACGTCAAGAACAGACCAAGAAACCAAGAATTGAGATCTGCTTGTCAGATCTGCGCGTGCAACAGTGCGCAACACAACATGACGGACCTACAGCGACGCACAGAGGCTGAGCTTACACTCACTCCGAAATTCCGAACCCACGAGAGCGGCCTCAAAAAAGGACATGAGACTCTTGAGTCACTGCCGATGAAGCTGTCCCCGCAAGCACTTTTAGTGCTGACCCTGCTGTGGCCGCTCCCTCTCTGTGCCGTCTGTGCAAAACTCCCTTTCGGCCTCCCTCACTGAACTTTCCTCAATAAATAAATAGCGTGAACGGACAGAAAGAAACAAAGGAAGGAAAGTTATGCAATTATGCATACGACACTCAACCTTTAAAGAAACCTTTCCTCCTTTCTTTCCTGCCACTAGCACAGGGGCAGGAACAGTCCCCCCCTCGAAGACATCTTTGTCTTCTCAAAACAAAAAACAAAACAATTCCAAAGACCAAGAACAAAGCATGGTTTGCATCCATTTGCGATTACGCCAACAGCTAGGTGCAAAGAGAAGCAAAACTGCAATATGGCTCTCCGAAATCTGAATGAACTCTAATCCAAGACAGGTGATTACCATCTGCAGAGACCATGTCCAGTATTCTAGACAACTCATTGAGTCAGAAGTCACCCTAAGTACGCATGCCGCTCTCTATATACTTAAATTACCATTCGTCAAGCTTATCTAGAAGACGTCTCAACTCTCCAAATCTTTTCTGATGAGAATTATCCACAAATTCTCTGAACCGTTGGCTTATTCAAGACCTCAACGATTTCCAAATACCAACCAAACCAACATCTCAGGGCATACGACCATCGGTGGCAACTAACTCAACGATCATAACGCAGTCCATTTATCCAAAAGTATTACTTACGTTACTTTATCACGGGGTTCACCCAAGAGTTACCCTTGTGACCTCCCAAAACAAAACAACTCATGGTCACACGTAAGCATGAGAATGAGTTCTGAAACTCATTATTAGTCGCTACACACAAGCAACAGTCTCTCATCTGACCAAAGCGTTCATCCTTATGCCAAATATCACCGATGACGTTCAAGAGTGAGTCACTTGATCTCGTCATAGGTCGTCATTGCCATGGACCTGGTTCTTGAGTCACGCCCATGGAAATTGGCGTAGACCTCTAGAACACAGCACTGAACAAATCCCTGGACAGCCGCATCAACGCAAGCCGCCTATAGCTGCCTCTGCACTCATCGTCTGGCTTCCCCATTGTCAAGGGAGGGTAAACTGCCCTCGTCCCCCCTGACAAGCAGAACCACCTTCGTCACAGGACGCTCCAGCATGGTCGTTACAGGGCACACAGATCCCGATAATCCGGGAGACCACGTGCCGCACTCCAACAATCCAGCACCCGCGCCCACGGATGGCATGAATGGCAGCAGTTCTCCCAGAGTGGCCTGTCTCCCCACAACAACGCCAAACCGACAAGCCTCGCCAAGTGCGCATCCCGTGGGACCAGAACTGGTCGGGTAACATCATCCTTCTTTCCGACGTGTATTGTCACCTTCTGCAGACTGGTAGGCAGAGG
>JAWQFJ010001195.1:16705-24205 GCA_034096865.1 Theodoxus fluviatilis
AACCATCAATTTCTTTCTTCTTTTTTTTTTCTTTTCTCTCTCCCAAAGATCAAAAGAAGTTTTGGGTTGGTTAGGTTACTGTGACCACGACCCCCCCACCTCCAAATGTATATAAATATACACACATATCTGCACTCGCTTACACATACATCTGTTGGTCGCTCGATGGTATTTGCCTGGTTCAAGAGTTGAGTGGCATCAAGCACCACTGAGCATTAGTTCTCTTGAACGACCTACTAGACACATACATGCACATACACAGTTGCTTGCCCACACATCCACACACACACACACATACACATGTTGCACACACACTTCTATGCTAGAGCCACCATAAAAAGCCGAAGCAGCTCATATAGGAACATTCTTCAGTACCACTACCTTGGTTAATATCCTTATCAACATTTTTAATTGTAGCATCTAACCAAAATTACAATCTCAACAAGAACAACACCTCTACCACTGCAACATCTCGGATGCACATCTTATAACATGCACACCACCCTCTCCGTGGCACTTGCCTGAAAACCTCACAATGGTCTCAGCTCTCTTCCGGCTCAGGCCCAGAGGCTGGATCAGCTTCGCAACGGCATCCACATCCGCTTCACTTGTTTCCTGAGCTGTCTTCCACCGATTGAAGAAACGCCACAGGAAGGGGAGAGCCACTTTTCCTGCAGAGAGGCAAACTCAGAACTGTATGCACTTGTCCAACCACAAGCAAACCTGGCTAAGCAGGGCAGAAGCTGTGCTTACTAGTAGAACAGCAAGACATACATGGAAAGCAGCAAAACATAATTGGAGAGGAGCAGGGCACACCTGCAAAGTTGCAAGACATGATGGAAAGCAGAAAGACGCGCAGAGTTTTTTTGGGGGGTTTTCCCCCAAGACATACACCATGAATACCTGGGCAGCAGCAAAACATACCTCTACAGCAGCAGCAAGGCATACCTGCAGAGCACTGAAAACCCCTACAGAGTAGCAAGAAATACTTTGAGAATAGCAAGACATACCAGCACAGCAGCAAGATGTACCTGGAGAGCAGCAATGCATACCTGCAGAGCCCTTATCACAGCTGCAGAGCCTCAAAAACACCTTGAGAGCAGTAAGACACCTGGTCTGCAGGAAGCCCACCTACAGAGCAGAAAGATATCAGCAGAGCACCAAGCTGCACCTGGAAAACATGACACCTAGATGGCTAGAGAGCAGCTGTGTTCACCTGTTGAGTAGCAAGAAACATCTGACAAAAAGCGAAGACACACCTGAAGAGCAGCAAGACACCTGTTGAGCAGCAAAAGACTCATGAAGAGCAGCAAGAGACACCTGAAGAGCAGCAAGAGACACCTGTTGAGCAGCAAGAGACACCTGAAGAGCAGCAAGAGACACCTGAAGAGCAGCAAGAGACACCTGAAGAGCAACAAGAGACACCTGAAGAGCAGCAAGTGACACCTGTTGAGCAGCAAGAGACACCTGAAGAGCAGCAAGAGACACCTAAGAGCAGCAAGAGACACCTGAAGAGCAGCAAGAGACACCTGAAGAGCAGCAAGAGACACCTGAAGAGCAGCAAGACACACCTGAAGAGCAGCAAGAGACACCTAAGAGCAGCAAGAGACACCTGAAGAGCAGCAAGAGACACCTGAAGAGCAGCAAGAGACACCTGAAGAGCAGCAAGAGACACCTGAAGAGCAGCAAGAGACACCTGAAGAGCAGCAAGAGACACCTGAAGAGCAGCAAGAGACACCTGAAGAGCAGCAAGAGACACCTGAAGAGCAGCAAGAGACACCTGAAGAGCAGCAAGAGACACCTGAAGAGCAGCAAGAGACACCTGAAGAGCAGCAAGACACACCTGAAGAGCAGCAAGAGACACCTGTTGAGCAGCAAGAGACACCTGAAGAGCAGCAAGAGACACCTGAAGAGCAGCAAGAGACACCTGAAGAGCAGCAAAACACACCTGAAGAGCAGCAAGAGACACCTGTTGAGCAGCAAGAGACACCTGAAGAGCAGCAAGAGACACCTGAAGAGCAGCAAAACACACCTGAAGAGCAGCAAGAGACACCTGTTGAGCAGCAAGAGACACCTGAAGAGCAGCAAGAGACACCTGAAGAGCAGCAAGAGACACCTGAAGAGCAGCAAGACACACCTGAAGAGCAGCAAGAGACACCTGAAGAGCAGCAAGAGACACCTGAAGAGCAGCAAGAGACACCTGAAGAGCAGCAAGAGACACCTGAAGAGCAGCAAGAGACACCTGAAGAGCAGCAAGAGACACCTGAAGAGCAGCAAGAGACACCTGAAGAGCAGCAAGAGACACCTGAAGAGCAGCAAGACACACCTGAAGAGCAGCAAGTGACACCTGTTGAGCAGCAAGAGAAACATGAAGAGCAGCAAGAGACACCTGAAGAGCAGCAAGAGACACCTGAAGAGCAGCAAGACACACCTGAAGAGCAGCAAGAGACACCTGTTGAGCAGCAAGAGACACCTGAAGAGCAGCAAGAGACACCTGAAGAGCAGCAAGAGACACCTGAAGAGCAGCAAGACACACCTGAAGAGCAGCAAGAGACACCTGTTGAGCAGCAAGAGACACCTGAAGAGCAGCAAGAGACACCTGAAGAGCAGCAAGAGACACCTGAAGAGCAGCAAGACACACCTGAAGAGCAGCAAGAGACACCTGTTGAGCAGCAAAGAGACACCTGAAGAGCAGCAAGAGACACCTGAAGAGCAGCAAGAGACACCTGAAGAGCAGCAAGAGACACCTGAAGAGCAGCAAGACACACCTGAAGAGCAGCAAGAGACACCTGAAGAGCAGCAAGAGACACCTGAAGAGCAGCAAGACACACCTGAAGAGCAGCAAGACACACCTGAAGAGCAGCAAGACACACCTGAAGAGCAGCAAGACACACCTGAAGAGCAGCAAGAGACACCTGTTGAGCAGCAAGAGACACCTGAAGAGCAGCAAGAGACACCTGAAGAGCAGCAAGAGACACCTGAAGAGCAGCAAGACACACCTGAAGAGCAGCAAGACACACCTGAAGAGCAGCAAGACACACCTGAAGAGCAGCAAGAGAAACATGAAGAGCAGAGCAGCAAGAGACACTTGAAAAGCAGCAAGAGAAACATGAAGATCAGCCAGACATACCTGCACTGCTCAAGACTGCAGAGCTGCAGAAAGTCTGGAGACAAGTGCAACACAAATTGGAAAGCAGCAACACCTGGTAGGCAGCACGTCACACTCAGCAGGCAGCAAGTCACACTCAGCAGGCAGCACGTCACACTCAGCAGGCAGAAAGTCACACCTGAAGAGCAGCAAGGCATACCTGGAGGGAAGCAAGACACTTGGAGAGAGCTGAGCTTACCCTGAGTCCTGTTGAGGAAGATGGTGGACACCAACAGCATCCAGGGGTCGTGGTAGAGCAGCTCCTGTACCAGGTTGTACTCCGACTTGGGCGGCGTCCACTTGCGCGACAAGAGGTGCGGTCTGGGCATCTTGGGTGTGGCCCCCTCCCTCTTGAAGTACTGACTGTGGCCCTGCCTCTCTGCAAGACAGTAACTTGGATCAGGAAGGGGAGGAGGGAGGCAGGGGGAGGGAGGCAGGGGGAGGGAGGCAGGGGGAGGGAGGACAGAGAGGAGGTGGTGAGGTCAGAACTTTTATCTCCATATAAAGCAGACACCCTAAAAAAAATGGCTTGCTCAGAGTGTTAACAAATTATTCATGTCCAGATTTGGACAGACAGAAAAACAGAAACAAAAAGGAAAGAAAAAGAGGGAAGATGGAGACAGACACACACTGGGACAAATGGACTGGGAGAGTTGTAAACAGGGACAGAGAGAGGTGATCCATACAAACATACAGAAGTTGGGGCCAACATTAACAGTAACAGAAAGCCACAGAAAAAGAGACAACACATAGCCTCTAGACAGGCAAGCTGACAGACATAGTTACGGGTACAGACACAAACGGACACAGACATGGACAATCAAAGTTGAGGTTGAGACACTCGGACAGACCATGACAAACACAGACAGGGACAGGATGACAAAGAATGCATCACAGACATAGGGAAGGCCTACCATTAGTCTGACTAGAAGAAGATCCCTGGTCTCCAGCAGCCCAGCTCACAGAGCGCTCTCGTCGGCCCTCGAGGGAAGCAACCTCCCTGACTGTGACAGCTTTCCGCCCCTGCAGGTCTGAGAGCTGTCTGGAAAGGGAGGGAGGGGTTGTGGAGGCTGAGGGATGTCTCTGGGGAGACCTGGATTGCTCACACTTCTCTCTGCTCTGGGCAGGAGTGTGAGTCTGTCCATTTCTGATGATCTGACCAGCCTCCTTGGAGGGCTGTCTGGTGACACTTGCAGGCCGTTCCACAATCCTGGACAACTGCAGGGGCGAGTCTGTGCTGGAATGACTGTGTGACCGACTGCTTGCTCCTGGAGAACAATTTGCAGGAGCCTTGGGGGACAATGGCACACTACACTCATCTGATTTTCTGGGACTTCTGTTGGATGGAGAACAGTTAGTAGAAACCCTCTCCTTCTCTGTGCTAGTGTGAGAGACTGAGGGAACCACACTCACTGCTTTGGCACTCCACTGAGAACTACAGCCATTAGCAACATTTTTCTTCTCCACCTTCTCACATGGACCACTAGGGCTCCCTTCCAAAGATGGCACTCGCTTCCTCCTCTTTCCTTTGGTCTGAGATTCCACAAGGAAGTCAGAAGAAAGTGCACGGTTGAAAATCCTCTTTCTCTTTGGATGGTCAGCAGTTCCAGATTTTTCCCCCGCCTCTGAGTTTGTTCTCTGCTTTGCCACATTGTCAGTCCCATGTCTGGCCTCAACACTCTCCCCTTTCCCCACAGAGCTCCCTCGTCTGCCTTTGCTGCCAACCTGTACCTTGCCTGTAGCAGCCAGATCCTGGGCAGAGACTGCAATGGGATGGCAGACAACTATGGGTTGGGCAGCATCTTGCAATGCTCCTCCAGGGCCGGCAACATCTTTCTTGGGAGAGCCAGCCATGGTGGAACGCTTCTTGTTGGGAGACCTGAGTGTGCTGGGGCTGGAAGAAGTGGCTTTGGGAGAGGAAGATGACCCCAAAGGGAGACCAGGTGCTGGCTGAGAATGACCTTTCACTTCAAGCATCTTGGGAGGAGACGCTGGTGCTCCCTGTGCTGGAGACACATCAGATGAAGGCTTTGTGGCAGTGGAAGACCAAACCTTCACTCCACAGTATTTCCGCTGCAGGAAAACAGCAAGGTCATTGCTCATCCCCAAGCTGTCTCCAAGTCGGCGTTTCTTGACGGGTGATCCTTCAGGTAGCTGCTTGGGATCGGGAACACTGACTTTGACAAAAGCCTTTTTCTGGGAAACCTTTGTCTCCTTCTTCCCTTTCTCCTTGGGGCTGCCTGGAAGTCTCTTGGCCTTGGGTTTCTTCTCTGCAACAGCTGCTTCCTCTTCCACAGTCTCCTGGCTGTTGTTGGCAACAGCCTCTGCTGCAGCGTGTGCAGGTTTCTTCATTTTCTCTGCCTTGCGTGGTGCAGCTCTGGCCTTCCTTGGCTCTTGCTGGGGTGTCTGCACGGCGTCTGCACCTCGGGCTTTGGTGCGTGCTGCGTCAAAGGCAGCCAGGTCAACTTCCAGCCCATTCTCCTCCACAAAGGTCCTCACCTCCTGCATGGACCGGAACTTCTTCCCACAGGGGCTGCAATCAGATGGGTAAGCCTGCTGACTGGCTGTGATCTCAGACATGAGCAAGTCTGACTAACAAGATGCATGGATGGAAGGAGTTTTACCACCTATCAGCCTTTGCAGGCTATACAAGGCTAATCATTAAACTAGCTGGTTAGAATAAGAGCAAGTCAAGTCGTCATTGCCCTAGTTATTTGCTTCTTTCGAATTGCATAGGGATATGCGGTGGGTCAATTCTTACCCCCAATCCACAGGGGGATACATGATGCAAACATAGCCAATAGATGAGTGAATGAATGAATGAATGAATGAATGAATGAATGAATGAATGAATGAATGAATGAATGAATGAATGAATGAACGAATGAATGAATACATGAATGCACTAATTTCATGGCTTGTCAGCTCTTGTAGGCTATGTACGACCATTGACCACAAAGCTCTGTATCTCAAGTCATTGGCCTTTTACAAATCATGGTGGGTCTATTCTGACCCCCAACCCACAGGGGGTGCAGAAACAAGCCTGACTGACATGCTGAAATCAGAGAAGACGGTAGCTTTCACTGACAGACAGTGAAAAGTGACACATACAACTCTGACAGACAGGGTGTAAACAGGGACACAGGTAAGTCTAAAGGAAAGAGAAATCAGAGACTTAATTAAGTCAGCCTGACTGGAAGGTTGCACTCGGACACAGGTAAGCCTGACCACCAAGCAGCAGCCACACAGGTGAAGCTGACAGACTACAGTCCAAGACCCAAGTAATTCTGAGAAGCTGTTACTGGAGGCATGGTAAGTAACTTACACTAGTTACAGACTGCAATCAAACACAGGTAAGCCTGACTGTCCAGCTCCTATAGTAAGTCTGCAAAACTGACATCAGGGACACAAACAAGTTTGACAGGCTTCAATAGATCTGAGAAATCCACATCTGGTTTCTGACAGCAATCCATGATGAAAGTAAGTGATGTTCAGAAAGCTGAAGGGAAATAAAATAATCCTAATTTTTTTGTAACAAAATGTGCGCAAAACAGCTGTCAACAAGAAGGGCAAAGCCCATATGACTCACATGCTTGACCTTGACCTTTATAATGACCTTGACCTTCAGGTGACCTTCAAGGTCAAGGTCAAACAACTAAACCTACCAATGACATCATACACTAAGAAATGCTTTACACATTTTTCCTACAAAAATACATGTGACCTTGACTTGGGTCAAGGTCATCCAAGGTCATGCAACACAAAGCTGTTAATTCAAGACATAGGAAGCACAATGGTACTTATTGGCACTTTCTACCATGAGATATGGTCACTGTTAGTGGTTCACTACCCCCTGAGCTCCTGTGACCTTGAAGCAAGGTCAACCGAACTGGTATCAAAAGATAGGGCTTACTTTGCCCTATATACCATATATAGGTCAGGTATCCAATCTCAAAAACTTCAGAGAAAATTGAGAAAATGTGAAAAAAGGGCAAAGCCCATACGACTCACATGCTTGACCTTGACCTTTATATGACCTTGACCTTCAGGTGACCTTCAAGGTCAAGGTCAAACAACTAAACCTACCAATGACATCATACACAAAGAAATGCTTTACACATTTTCCCTACCAAATACATGTGACCTTGACCCAAGGTCAAGGTCATCCAAGGTCATGCAACACAAAGCTGTTAATTCAAGACATAGGAAGCACAATGGTGCTTATTGGCACTTTCTACCATGAGATATAGTCACTTTTAGTGGTTCACTACCCCATTTTGGTCACATTTCATAAGGGTCAAAGTGACCTTGACCTTGATGATATGTGACCAAATGTGTCTCATGATGAAAGT
>JAWQFJ010001196.1:10000-21603 GCA_034096865.1 Theodoxus fluviatilis
AACTTTGAAGAGCTCCTGTGACCTTGACCTTGAAGCAAGGTCAACCAAACTGGTATCAAAAGATAGGGCTTGCTTTGACCTATATACCACTTGTAGCTAAGGTCGCCATTCTCAATAACGTGGGAGAAAATTGGGAAAATGTGAAAAATGACTTTTTTTGAGACCACATTTATGGCTCCTGTGACCTTGACCTTGAAGCAAGGTCAAGTCACTATGTATGTTTTTTGAGGCCTTGTCATCATACACCATCATGCCACATTTGGTGTTGATAGACTTAATAGTCTCCGAGAAAAATCCAACGTTTAAGTTTTTTACGCCCGGACGGACGGACGGACGGACGGACGGACGCCCGGACGGACGGACGACACGGCTCAGTACATAGACTCACTTTTGCTTCGCATGTTATTAAATAAACCAACACTGGCACTTTCACAACTAAAGCACAGGCAGACTTTAAGTTTACCACAAGGGGGTGGAAAAGGCTTGGCAAAGAAGGATAATGCTATACACAAGGAGTTGAGACTGAAAGAGGGAGAGACACAGATGCTGAAGGCAAGCTCACCTTGGCAGTGCCCTCATCGTTGACGAGGACATTCCTGGCTGCCAGGTCTCGGTGCACCAGATTCTTGCCCTCCAGGTAGTCCATGGCAGCACAGGTGTCTCTGCCAAAGTGAGCCCTCTCATCAGGTCACAGGTAATAATATTGACAGCCATCACTCGCTAGGGCAAAGGTAGTGACAGCTATCACTCACTAGGGCACAGGTAGTGACAGCTACCAACACAACTTCAGTAGTGGGAGCTTTGCAAACATAATTATAGATGAACAGATTTCCCTAACATGACTCAAATTCCAAGAGGGGTGCAGGGGATACATGTATAATTATTGACTCAAGGTTACCACAGAGTGTATGCCATGTATTTGCCAAGACAATGTTGACCTTCACGTGCCTCTGAGACAAGGGGCCCGACACCATACATGTACCAGACACTACATATGTTAAGAATGATGGTACACTTCACTCATTCACCAGACAAGTTTCATATGACATAACAGTGAAAGTGGTGGTTTTGTTAAGTGTTAAGCAGTTAGACTCGGTCATACATGATGAGTTACTGTATGAAACTACTATCCGCCCAACCCTTTCAAACATGTATATATGATCATCATCAGCAATGCCACTCTCTCTAAGTGTTAACTGGCAAATCTTGACCAACACATGATGATGGCACCTTCTACAGAAATGTTGCACATAATGCATTCCTTTCTCCTCCATCCACGCCCGTCTTCTTCAGTTGTCCTGAAATGAAAAAAAAGGTTGGGATTGCAAGCTCTGATACTCACATGGCAAAATTGATTTGGTCCTTCTTGGTGATGTGGGCGCGACCTCGGGTGCGAAGGAACTCCACAAGATTTCCCTTGCCCATGAACTCCGTCACCAGGTAGAAGGTGTCCGACACCACCACACCTATCAGCTTCACCAGGTTATTGTGTTGCAGGGACCTGAAGTGCAAGTCACAGGAGGAACTCGGATCATACATTAGTCAGTGTTCATCTGGATTGATTCCTTCACTCATGCTATCACCTACTCTCAACATGTATTCATTAATCTATCATTCCATAGACTCAAAAATGTATATATCAATCTTAATGTAATTAGTAAATTGATCAATTGCATAACAATACATTTTCCGTCACAATACTTAGTGGCTGCAATAACAAACACAGCCAGCCAGCCACATTCAGACTGACAGACGGATGGATTGACGGACGGATAGGGGTCAGTCTCATTTATCATGGTCTGGCAAGGGTGACCTACTTTCGGAGTCTTAAAAACACACAAGTGCAAGCAAAACAAAGTTATACCAGTTATTATTGTATGGAGGAGATANNNTAGTAAATTTTTCCTACCAAAATACATGTGACCTTGACCCAAGGTCAAGGTCATCCAAGGTCATGCAACACAAGCTGTTAATTCAAGACATAGGAAGCACAATGGTGCTTATTGGCACTTTCTATCATGAGATATGGTCACTTTTAGTGGTTCATACCCCATTTTGGTCACATTTCATAAGGGTCAAAGTGACCTTGACCTTGATGATATGTGACCAAATGTGTCTCATGATGAAAGTATAACATGTGCCCCACATAATTGTTAAGTTTGAAACAGTTATCTTCCATAGTTCAGGGTCAAGGTCACTTCAAAATATGTATACAATCCAACTTTGAAGAGCTCCTGTGACCTTGACCTTGAAGCAAGGTCAACCAAACTGGTATCAAAAGATAGGGCTTACTTTGCCCTATATACCATAAATAGGTGAGGTATCCAATCTCAAAAACTTTAGAGAAAATTGAGAAAATGTGAAAAATGACTGTTTTTTAGACAACATTTATGGCCCCTGCGACCTTGACCTTGAAGCAAGGACAAGTCACTATGTATGTTTTTTTAGGCCTTGTCATCATACACCATCATGCCAAATTGGGTGTTGATAGATTTAATAGTCTCCGAGAAAAATCCAACGTTAAAGTTTTTCACGGACGCCCGGACGCCCGGACGCCCGGACGGACGACACGGGTGAGTACATAGACTCACTTTTGCTTCGCATGTGAGTCAAAAAGGTTGGGATTGCAAGCTCTGATACTCACATGGCAAAATTGATTTGGTCCTTCTTGGTGATGTGGGCGCGACCTCGGGTGCGAAGGAACTCCACAAGATTTCCCTTGCCCATGAACTCCGTCACCAGGTAGAAGGTGTCCGACACCACCACACCTATCAGCTTCACCAGGTTATTGTGTTGCAGGGACCTGAAGTGCAAGTCACAGGAGGAACTCGGATCATACATTAGTCAGTGTTCATCTGGATTGATTCCTTCACTCATGCTATCACCTACTCTCAACATGTATTCATTAATCTATCATTCCATAGACTCAAAAATGTATATATCAATCTTAATGTAATTAGTAAATTGATCAATTGCATAACAATACATTTTCCGTCACAATACTTAGTGGCTGCAATAACAGACAGACGGATGGATGGACGGACGGATAGATGGACAGTCAGACAGAAAATATTACTGAAGAAAACAAATAAAACGCAGAATTATGGACAAAATAAATAGATAGATAGATAGATAGATAGATAGATAGATAGATAGATAGATAGATAGATAGATAGATAGATAGATAGATAGATAGATAGATAGATAGATAAATAGATGGAGAGAGAGAGGAGAGAGAGAGAGAGAGAGAGAGAGAGAGAGAGAAGAGAGAGAGAGAGAACGAGAAGAGAGAGAGTGAGAGAGAGAGAGAGAGAGAGGAGGGAGGGAGAGAGAGGGAGGGAGAGCGAGAGAGAGAGAGAGAGAGAGAGGACGAGAGAGAGAGGCAGAGATGGAGAGAGAGAGAGAGAGAGAGAGAGAGACAGAGAGAGAGAGAGAGTGAGAGACGAGAGAGAGAATGAGGAGAGAGCGAGAGAGAGAGAAGGAGAGAGACGAGAGAGAACGAGAGAGAGAAGAGAGAGAGAAGAGAGGAGATCGGGAAATTTGAGAGAGGACGTGGAGAGAGAGTCAGAGAGAGGAGGAGAGAGAGGAGACGGAGAGATAGAGGATTAGGATGAGAGCAGGGGCAGAGAGAGCACCGATGATGAGACGAGAGAGAGAATGAGGAGAGAAAGAGAGAAGTGAGGAGAGAAGAAGGGGAATGTGCAGAGAAAGAGAGCAGAGACAGAGACAGCCAGCCAGCCAGATAGCCAACAAAAGAAAGACAAACACATGCACACACACATGCACGTGCACACACACACACACACACACATACACGCACACGCACACACACACAGAACCAAGCCACAGAGGAAGGGAGGCAACTCACGTCATGACTGAGGCCTCCTTCAGGAAGGGTTGTTCCCCTCTGGTTTTGTCTTTGAGGCGCTTGATGGCTACTTTCTGGTTTTTGTAGGTCCCTTTGTACACGTCTGAGGAGAGAAGGTGATACTCATCTTACTCTGCCCTTCATCCCACCCTGTCACATGCCCTGAAAACTGTCAGGCTTCAAAGTTTACCAAACACAAGTAATACCCAAGTCCAGAATAGAGAGACAGATTGATAAATGCAAAGAATTTGTGCAAGAAAAGCTTATCTGTGACATCTATGTGTGAATGGCACCTACCTCCAAACTCTCCCTTCCCAATGGGCTCCTCAATCTTCAGGTCATTCATGGAGATGACCCAGCCACTGGACACCAGGTCATCGACACTGACAGTGCCAAAGCTCTCACCCTTCTTTATGAGGGGGCTGATCAGCCTCGTACACAGTCCGTCTGCATCTCGCTCATAGTGCTGAAATATTGTGGATACAGCATGACTTTTTTGCTCTGCAGCAGTGACACACAGTGGACAGTGCAAAATCTACACAGAGCAATCGTCTCAATCTTGACTACAAGTTTACAGACGAAGTGATATGATATTATTTTAAAACCCTATTTTACATGGGTAGAGAATATCTTTATGCCATTCTTTTGAAACCCTTTCTGGGTCTAAATAAAACTAGACAACAACATTTCATGCAATGTCAGTAAAGATTTCAATCCATAATTGCATCTGCCAGAACTGGTAAGAGGTATCTCCAGACACAGTACTATGGAGAAGCAGTATTACTGATAATCCACAGTATATATATCAGTATTAACACAAAGAGACTCTTCCTATGGCCATTCAAATCTGCAACAATGCTTCCAACTAGAGCTTAGCTCTTTAACAACTCTTTGATTTTTCAATCAGCGAATACAAATCTTTTTGTTTTTAATCTGCAGGCGCTGATATTGCTGTATTGTTCAGGTTACAAACAACTTTACAGAACAAATAATTGAAAACATGATTCTAGCATCTGATAGCAAAAAGGTCATGGTCCCAAAACACTTCCTTCATATACATTTGTGTTGGTTATTCATCAAGGGAAACGCAACGCCATGAGAACAAGTTGCAAGGAAAGTACTTCAATACGCAGTGCTAGCAGCATCAAACTGAATGCTTTCAATCAGTCAAACTAAAATGCAGCTATGACCATCTCTTGTCTATTCACACCAGCGCACCTCCGTGTGGTGCTCCACTGTAGCGCAAGATTGTTCCCACGCATCCCAAAACTTGCACAATCACTGAGCAAACTCTCAGGCTCATGCGGTGGGCATGGCAATGTCTCACATGACTCAAAGCATGCCTGGCATTCACTGTATCATTGGACAGGGAGCACCTCAGTGCCATGCATGGCCAAAGAACATTCCATGCGTCAATGGGTAACTAATTCTCTTGAGGGAACCTCTTCCAATTATCAAAGAAACATTACCAACTGTTAGTTTTGTCCTGTTTAGGTTATTAAAAAAAATATAAAGAGAAAAAAAAGGTGAGGTTACAGTAACTCGACTAACCCTACTTTTTCCTGTAGACCCCCCAACCCCTCCCTTTTTCTTAATCAGGAGGGAAAACAGAAGAAATAAATTGAAGTTAGACAATAAACTGCATGCTGCCCTATCTTCCCTATCAGCACCAACTAAATTGAAAATGCTTTTTTTAAGCAAACTGGCAATTTTTATCTATGTTCAGATGAATATACAGGATATATAACATTTCTAAAACAATAATGTGCAGTCTCATTCTGGCCTCCTTAAAGAAAAAAAATCCTTAAAAAAAGCAAGGCCTGCCTGCCTATTGAATCTCCCTAGTCATTGGCTCCAAATAACAAGGAAAAGAAAACAACATAGTCCAGTTAAACATTAAACTACAAAGGACCGAAGTAAATTAGGATAACATGCTTTAAAAGTTCCCAAAGAAAGGAAAACAAATACATTCATCCAATAAACAAAACAACTACAACTGTTTCAAAACAAAGTTTCAATCCAAGTATAAGAACAAAAAAGTCAATATACTGACGTTTTGTCCTAGCAAACCTTGCACACAAAAAATGACAGACAAAATAAAAATTCCAGAAGACACTTACATGTATAGTTATGGTTAGGTAAATATCAGTAGAAAGCAGTATGTCCTCTTATTTTCTTCTACATGTACATGAAGTGCTGTAAATTGATCACATGCACAAGAGACAGAAATCAGCTCCTCACAGATGAAACTTCATAACCAAACCAGATGCGGATGATGATCCCAATCAGAGAACGGAAAATCAGTGGTCATGGCAACAGGTAAAGAGCACTGGTTTTTTCGAGAGTAAGAAGTCAAACAGTTAACAGAAAATTGGAGAGACAGCAAGAGAGATGGCACATCACAAGCCTCTGGATAAACCAAAGCTATTGCTGGAGGTACTGAAGTAGGCTATGTTATCAAAAGACAAAAAATTGAAGGAAGGGAGCAAAGGAGAAAGGAGAAAGGAGAATCTCTCTCTCTCTCTCTCTCTCTCTCTCTCTCTCTCTCTCTCTCTCTCTCTCTCTCTCTCTCTCTCTCTCTCTCCCCCCCCCCATCTGCTTACCTTTGCAGGTAAGTGAGTGTGTGTGTGTCGGTGTGTGTGTGTGTGCGTGTGAGAGAGAGAGAGAGAGAGAGAGAGAGAGGGGGGGGGAAGAAAGAAACTGGGGAGGAGGAGGGCATGTGTGTATGTGTGTGTTTGCAGAGGGGGAGAGAGAGAGAGAGAGAGAGAGACAAAGAGGAGGGGGGAGGGGGAGAGAGAAATGGGGAGGAGAGAACAATAACTGGAAAGAAAAGGATGAAATCATGGGAAAGCAGGCAATAGAAATGGACAAAAAGCACTGAAGGAAAAAACAAAGATACTAGAATCATAGAAAAAGTTGGGAGAAAAAGAAAGGTAACTGGAAGAAGGTACAGGATGAAGAACAAAAAAAGACATCGGATTAAGAAGGATGGATATTAATAAAATGGGAGGGGGGGGAGGGGGGAACAAGTGAGATTTGTATAAGAGACCAAATGTGGAAGAAAAAGAGAGGGGAAAAAACAAAAACAGAGATGAGGAAGTCTAAGGACAGGAGCAAGACAGAGGAATCCAGGTCGGAGGAGAGTGGGCAAGGTACCTCCACTAGTTCAGCCAGGTTTTTAAAGCGGGTCTCCTCGTCGATGGTGAGGGTGTTGTTCATGTAGAGGATGCGGTAGTGTTCCACCTTGCCCTCGTGGCATACACACAGTGTGTAGTCCCCGGGGTAGTTGCAGCTCTCTCGAATCAGGAACAGCCCGTCCATGCGAGGCACCAGAAGCTCCTCAGCCTGAGGCCGACTGATCTTACCGTGAAACCATCTACAACACAGAGGGTTAGTCACACATCAGCACACACAGGCAGGGATCCACAGCCATCCACTACAGGCTACAGGGATTGAAGAGTGAGGCAACATGCACAGCCAGGAGTCAACACAGGCACCCAAGAGCTTGGGGCAGTAACAGGGGAAGCAGCAAACATCAACAAACCTCAACATCCCGAGTAAAGCATAGAATGAAAGATGCTTTTGTTTCTGGCCTAAAAGAAAAGAAGATTCCCAAGAAATAAACTGCTGTCATCAAGGAAGGTTTCATGAAGTTTCCCAGACATTCAACCTTAGTCAATCCTCGTGATGAAGGGTGACTCTTGAAAGTCTAACTCTAAACTGCCCAAATTTTAGTTTTTTCAAAGTGTGTATGCCAAGACTCTGCTTGTATATCCATCACTGCCACAAATCACATCATCTTGACATGGAATATATGACCTAAGATTTTACCAAGGTCAAACTATATTTTAACAAGATTCCCTTTCAGACAGCATTGCCCAATTCTGTTCTTTTTAGGTTTCCATCACATTCAGCATGGTAAATAATCACTTCAGCCCTGATCAGAAAAGTGACAATCTGTCCAGCCATATTCAAGATCATCTCAACAGCACAATGCATCCTTCTCAGGACAGCAGGGGGAGATAGCAGTGCAGGCATCACCCTGGTGAGGTACAAGGCTCAAAGTTCCAGCACAAGCACAACAACCACACAACAGCAACATCAGTATCCAAGAATGTCTCAAATGCACAGCACGAGGCAAAGTCCACACAGAGAGTGATGCATGCTGGAAACCAGCAACTCTTTCAGGCTGCCATCCCCTTCACTGCAACCAAAGCAGGTCATGCCATGCCCCTGCTGCCACCTGCTGGCCGCCCTGACCCAAGTCCAACACACACTCTCCTTTGATAGGCCACTTTCAAGATGGCCACAGCATTGCATTCTGTAAGTACCATGTGACTGCCTTGAACATACAACTGCTGGAATGTTTCCATTGAAAAGGCAAGATCTGTAAATCCTGAAAATGCCTCGTGAATATTCCTCTTTTCCTAGAGAAGGCCTAACAATTTCAGATGGATAATGCACCAATTACGAATTGCCTCAAACCCTGAAATAGGCTTTTTCAATGACCTTCAGCACTTTGCACTTGAGCCCGACAGCAACCATGTAAAATTTCCAGCAGTCCTCACTTGTTTTGGTAACATCCAAAGTTGTAGAGAAAAGGCGCCTTTCTCTCAACTACTGCTACCCTTCATCTCCCCTTGTCACTCAACAGATTCATAAATCCAGGGCCACCAACCTCTAAATGTCCCTCCCATTGATGGCAATTGGAATCAACTCAGAAAAGACTTCATGCCTGAATCTACAAGGGACAAAATCACCGATGATATTGCAGATCTTCATTCAAGGCTAGCTTTCTCCGGGGCAAGCATGTGTGTGAGACACAGTGGTCCAGCCAGCCAGCAGGCAGTCAGAGCGTCATCGATCAGTACTCCACCAAGTCTGGGAGGCTGGCAAAACAGCAGTCCCGCCGTCCACCTCCAGCCTCCCATTCCGCATCAGGACGCGGTAGTGATCTATGCGGCCATCGCAGCACACGGAGAGTGTGTAGTCACCATGGTAGTGCACACTATCGCGCACCAGGAACACGCCTGTGTAGGCAGTGCCTAACATGGCCTCAGTCTCCTCTCGTGACAGCCGTCCGTGATACCATCTAGGAGCAGGCAGAGACGGTGAAGTCACAGCTTCAAAGGAAAATTCTCAAAGGACAGCACAGAAATGTCAGTAGGTCAGTGCTGACTCCCCTGCCAAGACCACTGCCAAGGCAAAATTACAAGCAGATCTGATTTGACAAATTTCAGGGGTGCATTTTGTCCTGAAATATCAAATGTTAGGAGATTAATTTTAAGACAGTAAAGAATTGTTGGTTACTACAAAGATAAAGCATTAAGAAATATTTGTGGTAAATAAGAGAGAGAGAGAGAGAGAGAGAGAGAGAGAGAGAGAGAGAGAGAGAGAGAGAGAGAGAGAGAGAGAGATTAAATAGATTAATGTGAATTGATATCAGGAGTAGCAAGACAAAGCAGATAAAAACAAAATAGCCATGTTCAAAGTTTAGAGCAGTACATCACACATCCTGTAATCAAGGTAAGCTAATCCACCTTGAACCTAACAACTGGTTGTCAACGTTTCTCAGAAACATAAATAAAGAATAAGTATAGCTACACTTCCCTAAAATAATGGTTTCCAGTGACTCAGAGGCCCATGTGAAAAAGCTTCGTTCTGGATTTGACACTTGGCTGCACCTCCCTTCGCAATCATTTCACTTCCTAAATTCACCCAAAGGTGCAAACTTGGCTTAACCCATTTAAGCCTGGCGTCCTTTAAAAAGGACACTTATGTTTTCCCATCCTGATTTTTATTAAAGAGTCTGAGATAGATCTAAATCACTGATTGGTGTTAGGGAGGTAACAATGTTTCAGAAGCCAAGTTGGAGAGAGTGATCTCTCTTGACAGTAAAGTGTCATGGTTGACACCATTCAAAATTCACGTGCTGAGGTGATCAAGATGAGTTCCCAAACAATGTAAGGCTTTATTTTTTTAATTAACAACATTTTTAATAACATTATTGAAGACAATTTGTATATAAAGGCATAATCTAAAACTGTATTTTTGCTTTTGTGAATTTAGTCCATAGTTTGTGATATAGACAGTTTAGATCTGCTGTCCTTTAAAAAGGACGCTAGGACTGAATGGCCAGAGGTTTTTTATGTATGGTTTGGATGTGTTTCAGATTCACTGTGAACGATGTTATTGATATGCTGGATGATGATGACTCATTTCAAAGAGCTGACATCTTTCTTGACCCTCCTGATGTTGATGAATTGACTAATGAGGATAGTGGTGATGAAGATGTGTGCCATCAACAACCTGTCCGGACGACAACTGACTGCCAATGCTACCGCTACAATCGTGTCATGAAGTGGAAGAAGTACACTGGCAGAGTAGAACAGTGGTGGTGATGGAGATGTTCCTGATCAAGAGTCGTCTGAAGACGAAAATGTCCACGTGTTCTCTCAAGCTGGGGACGACCTTCAGCACTCCTCCTCCCCCAGCACACCCAGGGCAGTTGCCTCCATGTGTCCACCCCTCCCCCAGCACACCCAGGGCAGTTGCCTTCATGTGTCCAAGATGTGGGTGCTGGCCACACCCCTTGGGTACTGCGTCCAGTTTGAACCCTACCAAGGCGCAAAAGGCAGGCAAGCCAATGCAGATGAGTATCCAGGCATTAGAATGGGTGGAGCGGTGGTGGTTGATCTCATCTCTGAGCTCTAGCAAGAGGAGCTGGACGACTGCTACCATCTGACCTTTGATAATTTGTTTACATCTCTGAAGCTGGTTGACAAGTAAGAAGATTGGATGTACAGGAACAGTTCGTGCCAACAGGAATGAGAAGTGCCCACTGAAATCCATCCCTGCTATGAAGAATACCCAGAGAGGCACCTACGACTTTCAGCAGGCAGAAAAAACAGGACTCAGGAGTGCTCGTGGTTTGATGGAACGACAACAGCGTCGTCAACATTGTCTCAAATGCAGCAGGAATCAACCCTCTGCAGTCAGCCTCCCGATGGTCAAGGGCAGAGAAAAAACGTATCAAGATCCCGCAGCCCTTCCTGATCAAGCATTATAACAAGACGATGGGCAGTTGCGACAGGATGGACCAGAATATTGACAAGTACCGTGTCTCCATAAGATCCAAGACATGGTGGTTTGCCATCTTCAGCTTCTGTCTAGACCTGTGTGTGCAGCAGACGTGGCACATGTACAGGGCAACACCTGCCTCAGAGTCCATGCAGATGGATCTCCTGGCAGTTCGGCGTTCCATCGCCCACGTCTACCTCAAGAGGTCACAAGCTGCTGCCTGCCTTGAGCCCCCAACCACCCTGTTGGACGTGTCGCAAAGCTGGACAGAATAGTTCCACCAGCAATCAGATATGATGGGTTGGATCACCTGGTGGAGCACATCCCCAACCAGAGAAGATGCGCACACTGTGGCAAAAAGGTCAAACAAATCTGCCTGAAGTGCTATGTCCCACTGCACCGAAAGTACTGTTTTGTGGCATTTCATACTCCTGTGTAATGTGTGATTGACAACTTGAACTCTCACAATGAAAGTGAAGTGCTGTGACATGCTGTGTAAAATCGTTGAAAGCAACTTTGTTTGCCCAGATTGTTCACATTAGCAGGATAACAGGATGGCATTGGTTCAGAAGATTATTTTGTTTGTTTTTTTGTTTGTTTTTTTTTCTCGAATTTTCAAATGGACGGTTGATCCATTACTTTGCATTGTTAATAA
>JAWQFJ010001196.1:21615-29115 GCA_034096865.1 Theodoxus fluviatilis
GACCAAATGTGGAAGAAAAAGAGAGGGGAAAAAACAAAAACAGAGATGAGGAAGTCTAAGGACAGGAGCAAGACAGAGGAATCCAGGTCGGAGGAGAGTGGGCAAGGTACCTCCACTAGTTCAGCCAGGTTTTTAAAGCGGGTCTCCTCGTCGATGGTGAGGGTGTTGTTCATGTAGAGGATGCGGTAGTGTTCCACCTTGCCCTCGTGGCATACACACAGTGTGTAGTCCCCGGGGTAGTTGCAGCTCTCTCGAATCAGGAACAGCCCGTCCATGCGAGGCACCAGAAGCTCCTCAGCCTGAGGCCGACTGATCTTACCGTGAAACCATCTACAACACAGAGGGTTAGTCACACATCAGCACACACAGGCAGGGATCCACAGCCATCCACTACAGGCTACAGGGATTGAAGAGTGAGGCAACATGCACAGCCAGGAGTCAACACAGGCACCCAAGAGCTTGGGGCAGTAACAGGGGAAGCAGCAAACATCAACAAACCTCAACATCCCGAGTAAAGCATAGAATGAAAGATGCTTTTGTTTCTGGCCTAAAAGAAAAGAAGATTCCCAAGAAATAAACTGCTGTCATCAAGGAAGGTTTCATGAAGTTTCCCAGACATTCAACCTTAGTCAATCCTCGTGATGAAGGGTGACTCTTGAAAGTCTAACTCTAAACTGCCCAAATTTTAGTTTTTTCAAAGTGTGTATGCCAAGACTCTGCTTGTATATCCATCACTGCCACAAATCACATCATCTTGACATGGAATATATGACCTAAGATTTTACCAAGGTCAAACTATATTTTAACAAGATTCCCTTTCAGACAGCATTGCCCAATTCTGTTCTTTTTAGGTTTCCATCACATTCAGCATGGTAAATAATCACTTCAGCCCTGATCAGAAAAGTGACAATCTGTCCAGCCATATTCAAGATCATCTCAACAGCACAATGCATCCTTCTCAGGACAGCAGGGGGAGATAGCAGTGCAGGCATCACCCTGGTGAGGTACAAGGCTCAAAGTTCCAGCACAAGCACAACAACCACACAACAGCAACATCAGTATCCAAGAATGTCTCAAATGCACAGCACGAGGCAAAGTCCACACAGAGAGTGATGCATGCTGGAAACCAGCAACTCTTTCAGGCTGCCATCCCCTTCACTGCAACCAAAGCAGGTCATGCCATGCCCCTGCTGCCACCTGCTGGCCGCCCTGACCCAAGTCCAACACACACTCTCCTTTGATAGGCCACTTTCAAGATGGCCACAGCATTGCATTCTGTAAGTACCATGTGACTGCCTCAACATACAACTGCTGGAACATCTCCATTGAAATTATATGAAAAGGCAAGATCTGTAAATCCTGAAAATGCCTCATGAGTAATTCCTCTTTTCCTAGAGAAGGCCTAACAATTTCAGATGGATAATGCACCAATTACGAATTGCCTCAAACCCTGAAATAGGCTTTTTCAATGACCTTCAGCACTTTGCACTTGAGCCCGACAGCAACCATGTAAAATTTCCAGCAGTCCTCACTTGTTTGTGGTTACATCCAAAGTTGTGGAGAAAAGGCGCCTTTCTCTCAACTACTGCTACCCTTCATCTCCCCTTGTCACTCAACAGATTCATAAATCCATGGCCACCAAACTCTAAATGTCCCTCCCATTGATGGCAATTGGAATCAACTCAGAAAAGACTTCATGCCTGAATCTACAAGGGACAAAATCACCGATGATATTGCAGATCTTCATTCAAGGCTAGCTTTCTCCCGGGGCAAGCATGTGTGTGAGACACAGTGGTCCAGCCAGCCAGCAGGGCAGTCAGAGCGTCATCAGATCAGTACCTCCACCAAGTCTGGGAGGCTGGCAAAACAGCAGTCCCCGCCGTCCACCTCCAGCCTCCCATTCCGCATCAGGACGCGGTAGTGATCTATGCGGCCATCGCAGCACACGGAGAGTGTGTAGTCACCATGGTAGTGCACACTATCGCGCACCAGGAACACGCCTGTGTAGGCAGTGCCTAACATGGCCTCAGTCTCCTCTCGTGACAGCCGTCCGTGATACCATCTAGGAGCAGGCAGAGACGGTGAAGTCACAGCTTCAAAGGAAAATTCTCAAAGGACAGCACAGAAATGTCAGTAGGTCAGTGCTGACTCCCCTGCCAAGACCACTGCCAAGGCAAAATTACAAGCAGATCTGATTTGACAAATTTCAGGGGTGCATTTTGTCCTGAAATAATCCAAATGTTAGGAGATTAATTTTAAGACAGTAAAGAATTGTTGGTTACTACAAAGATAAAGCATTAAGAAATATTTGTGGTAAATAAAAGAGAGAGAGAGAGAGAGAGAGAGAGAGAGAGAGAGAG
The DNA here is from genome assembly GCA_034096865.1 of Theodoxus fluviatilis. Classification (NCBI taxonomy): domain Eukaryota; kingdom Metazoa; phylum Mollusca; class Gastropoda; order Cycloneritida; family Neritidae; genus Theodoxus; species Theodoxus fluviatilis. The sequence goes on from JAWQFJ010001196.1 coordinate 23,976, forward strand.
AGAGAGAGAGAGAGAGAGAGAGAGAGAGATTAAATAGATTAATGTGAATTGATATCAGGAGTAGCAAGACAAAGCAGATAAAAACAAAATAGCCATGTTCAAAGTTTAGAGCAGTACATCACACATCCTGTAATCAAGGTAAGCTAATCCACCTTGAACCTAACAACTGGTTGTCAACGTTTCTCAGAAACATAAATAAAGAATAAGTATAGCTACACTTCCCTAAAATAATGGTTTCCAGTGACTCAGAGGCCCATGTGAAAAAGCTTCGTTCTGGATTTGACACTTGGCTGCACCTCCCTTCGCAATCATTTCACTTCCTAAATTCACCCAAAGGTGAAAACTTGGCTTAACCCATTTAAGCCTGGCATCCTTTAAAAAGGACACTTATGTTTTCCCATCCTGATTTTTATTAAAGAGTCTGAGATAGATCTAAATCACTGATTGGTGTTAGGGAGGTAACAATGTTTCAGAAGCCAAGTTGGAGAGAGTGATCTCTCTTGACAGTAAAGTGTCATGGTTGACACCATTCAAAATTCCCGTGCTGAGGTGATCAAGATGAGTTCCCAAACAATGTAAGGCTTTATTTTTTTAATTAACAACATTTTTAATAACATTATTGAAGACAATTTGTATATAAAGGCATAATCTAAAACTGTATTTTTGCTTTTGTGAATTTAGTCCATAGTTTGTGATATAGACAGTTTAGATCTGCTGTCCTTTAAAAAGGACGCTAGGACTGAATGGCCAGAGGTTTTTTATGTATGGTTTGGATGTGTTTCAGATTCACTGTGAACGATGTTATTGATATGCTGGATGATGATGACTCATTTCAAAGAGCTGACATCTTTCTTGACCCTCCTGATGTTGATGAATTGACTAATGAGGATAGTGGTGATGAAGATGTGTGCCATCAACAACCTGTCCGGACGACAACTGACTGCCAATGCTACCGCTACAATCGTGTCATGAAGTGGAAGAAGTACACTGGCAGAGTAGAACAGTGGTGGTGATGGAGATGTTCCTGATCAAGAGTCGTCTGAAGACGAAAATGTCCACGTTTCTCTCAAGCTGGGGACGACCTTCAGCACTCCTCCTCCCCCAGCACACCCAGGGCAGTTGCCTCCATGTGTCCACCCCTCCCCCAGCACACCCAGGGCAGTTGCCTTCATGTGTCCAAGATGTGGGTGCTGGCCACACCCCTTGGGTACTGCGTCCAGTTTGAACCCTACCAAGGCGCAAAAGGCAGGCAAGCCAATGCAGATGAGTATCCAGGCATTAGAATGGGTGGAGCGGTGGTGGTTGATCTCATCTCTGAGCTCTAGCAAGAGGAGCTGGACGACTGCTACCATCTGACCTTTGATAATTTGTTTACATCTCTGAAGCTGGTTGACAAGTAAGAAGATTGGATGTACAGGAACAGTTCGTGCCAACAGGAATGAGAAGTGCCCACTGAAATCCATCCCTGCTATGAAGAATACCCAGAGAGGCACCTACGACTTTCAGCAGGCAGAAAAAACAGGACTCAGGAGTGCTCGTGGTTTGATGGAACGACAACAGCGTCGTCAACATTGTCTCAAATGCAGCAGGAATCAACCCTCTGCAGTCAGCCTCCCGATGGTCAAGGGCAGAGAAAAAACGTATCAAGATCCCGCAGCCCTTCCTGATCAAGCATTATAACAAGACGATGGGCAGTTGCGACAGGATGGACCAGAATATTGACAAGTACCGTGTCTCCATAAGATCCAAGAAATGGTGGTTTGCCATCTTCAGCTTCTGTCTAGACCTGTGTGTGCAGCAGACGTGGCACATGTACAGGGCAACACCTGCCAGAGTCCATGCAGATGGATCTCCTGGCAGTTCGGCGTTCCATCGCCCACGTCTACCTCAAGAGGTCACAAGCTGCTGCCTGCCTTGAGCCCCCCAACCACCCTGTTGGACGTGTCGCAAAGCTGGACAGAATAGTTCCACCAGCAATCAGATATGATGGGTTGGATCACCTGGTGGAGCACATCCCCAACCAGAGAAGATGCGCACACTGTGGCAAAAAGGTCAATCAAATCTGCCTGAAGTGCGATGTCCTACTGCACCAAAAGTACTGTTTTGTGGCATTTCATACTCCTGTGTAATGTGTGATTGACAACTTGAACTCTCACAATGAAAGTGAAGTGCTGTGACATGCTGTGTAAAATCGTTGAAAGCAACTTTGTTTGCCCAGATTGTTCACATTAGCAGGATAACAGGATGGCATTGGTTCAGAAGATTCTTTTGTTTGTTTTTGTTGTGTTTTTTTTTTTCGAATTTTCAAATGGACGGTTGATCCATTACTTTGCATTGTTAATATTAGCAATACCAAAGTGAGCCAATTGGCTGTCCGCTGGGTGGAATTTCCCCAATTTTACCCTATGTTTCTCCTTTCATCTCTCTGTGTGTATGGCGATGTATGAAATAAAATTTATACTGGATGAAAGTTTATTCTTCTGTCTTTTACTCTGTTACATTATTTTTTAGTTTGATAGCTCAAAAATTGGGGAAATCGTAGTTTGCAAAAGTGATGTGTGCGTCGCTGCGAGAATGGCTGCCGGGCTTGGGCCAGTCCATTTTCCGATGGTAAGCTTCATTTCGCTTCAAATCGCATTGAGTGAAAGCATTGCACCTAAAAATAACACACCAATGAATGAAAGAGGAAGTTGTGAGCCTCGTTTCCGTATTTTTCATTCATTGAAACTCGCGCGCTTTACAACCGAAATCTGTGAATGAAAACTACTACTGGCCTTTTCTACTTGAAAGGTTTGAAATAAAATCTCAGGAAGCCCACCATTTGAAAGATCGCAACTTTGTCTTCAAAAATGTCAAGTTAGTTTAGCTTGTTTCAACATTCACGCGACGCGAATTGCAACCAAAAATTTGAGGTGTGGAAGTTTTTACCTCGAGCGAGTGACAACAATGGCCGGCTGTGGCGAAGTGTCCGAGCGTGACGCGACGCAACAACAATGCAGCGATCCGTCGAGTTGTTCATCTCCATTCACGTGGGAGATGCTTCTTGATAAGACTGAACCTATGTTGTGTTTGTTTGTGCTGCTTTTTTCTCAAAAAACAAACACTTTGTTGGTGTATTTTGTGCTCGAAAGTGGTAGTTGTCTACCTGAAGAGATCGACGCAAAACGAGATTGGGTAGCGCAGGAAACTTCGCTTGTAAATTAACTTTTCTTCAGTATAAAACTTAACTTTGCATTGATTATGTAGGGAATAGGTTGTATTAGTGTTTAAGCAACTGTCTACTCAGTTATTGCGTGTCTATGATGCAAAAAGGCCACTTTTTGATGGTCACGTGACCTTCGAAAAATTTGCCTCTGCCAGAGATCGACGCAAAACGAGATTGGGTAGCGCAGGAAACTTCGCTTGTAAATTAACTTTTCTTCAGTATGGAACTTAACTTTGCATTGATTATGTATGGAATAGGTTGCATTAGTGTTTGAGCAACTGTCTACTCAGTTATTGCGTGTCTATGATGCAAAAAGACCACTTTTTAATGGTCACGTGACCTTCGAAAAATTTGCCTCTGCCAGAGATCGACGCAAAACGAGATTGGGTAGCGCAGGAAACTTCGCTTGTAAATTAACTTTTCTTCAGTATGGAACTTAACTTTGCATTGATTATGTAGGGAATAGGTTGTATTAGTGTTTGAGCAACTGTCTACTCAGTTATTGCGTGTCTATGATGCAAAAAGGCCACTTTTTAATGGTCATGTGACCTTCAAAAAATTTGCCTCTCGATTGACAGGCAACATAGACTTTCTGACCGAGACGCTCAAACAGTTCCTAGGCGGGGAAGACACGGACATTTCAGCAGAATCTGAAGTGCGATCTCCTTTGAAAAAGAGACCAAGGCTGTGCGAAGAAGAGGCGCAGTCTGAGAATGACTCTTTAGAAGAAGAAGAGGAGTTGGAAGAGGCCCCATCAGAACCCTTTGCATTCAGAAGGCAGGGGGAGTGGGTTGCAGTCTACTATGACAATATGCACTACATCTGCATTGTCATTGATGTCCACAGTGATACAGAAGGCACCGTCCAGTTTTTGAGGAAAACCAGCAGACAAAATCTCTACAAGTACCCTGATATAGAAGATGTGGCTGTTGTTGAGGCCTCATTTGTCTTCAAAGCAGGCCTAGATGTCATGCCATACAGCAATGATGGGAGAATTTGGAGTGTACCAGCAGCCAGACAGATCTCGGACATTTATGACAGACTGCGGGCTCAAGCTATTAGTATTATGTAATTGGTGTGTGATTTTCCAAAGCAGAACTTTTGAGCAAGGAAATGCTGATTGAATGAACTGTTTTTCTGTGCCATTACCCTGTGTAACAAACCAACATGAATGGCAACAACTACTGTGGTGAGGAATGGTGTAACGCTATGTCATTATTAGAAAATGTATTATGTAATACATACAAAATCATATTTCACTTTTTCAAGTCTGAATTATTTTAGTTAAGTTCAGTGTTTCATGCTGATTCCATTGATACCAAAACCATTTTTGTAGGTGAAGTGGAACAGAAGTTATGAAAAATGCAAAAGTAACATATTATGCGTATTGGTGTGCATCTGTTCAGCCCTTAGTCAAATCGCATGTTTTCCAGTTTTTGAAAGATGATTTCATACATTTCCTGACATCAGGTCCCTTTAAAAAAAATTAGGCTTGTTGTATGTTTCCAGTAGAAGGAAAAAAAGTGAAAATGACACAAAGCATGCATTTGGTTGCTTTAGTGTTAACCTTCAAAGTTGCCTAATTTGCTCATTTGTAAAATGGCCAAAAAGCGCGTACCAAAATTAAATGATTAAAAAATCATAACTTTGGTTCTAATTGACCTACACAAATGATTTTGGTACCATTGGAATCAGAATAAAAAGATCTGTCAGGAAATAATAACATAAACATTAATATCCAAACTTCAAAAATCACTTTGGTGTACCTATTAATAAACCAAAAGTTCAAAACTTCTTTAAAAGCAAGTGTTTGTGGTAATAAAGTTCATTAAAATGTCATAGAAACATGTTCCTTTCACTATTGTGCATGCGCAAAAAACCTCTACCCTCTCGATCCTAGCGTCCTTTTTAAAGGACGCTTGAAATAAATGCTGT
>JAWQFJ010001196.1:34115-39115 GCA_034096865.1 Theodoxus fluviatilis
TCCTGCATGATTGAAATAAAATGTTTGGGGTCAGCAGAAAAAAAGAGAGTTGGTCTGATTGCCTTAACCATAACTATTTTTGTCTTATGGCCACATGAGGAATACTGCCAAGTCTGACAAAACTCACCAAAAGGCAATGTTTACTCTGCATAGAGTGCCACTGGATCTAAAATAGTACTCTGGCTTAAACAAGCTGCTATTTTCCTGTCCTTTTTTTGTTGTATACATGTTACAAATGTGTAGTAGATCTATGTGTAACAAGGATGGGAAAGTATGTGCACAGAGAGGGAGAAGGAACAAAGGCTGTATGAGCATGATATTTATTTATTCAGTTTAAATTTTCATTCATTTGTTCACATGCAAGTTACAATTTCAACAATGATTTCCATTTTCTGGAGAATAAGATATTGTCATGTTTTGTCTGGTTGTAGTTGTTTTTTTCTCATTCATTCATTGTTTCCAAGAAATATACCAGTTTGCTGAGGGAAAATGTCTCCAAAACTTGTTATTTGATGTGTTATGTGCATGTTTGCCCATGAGAGAGAGAGAGAGAGAGAGAGAGAGAGAGAGAGAGAGAGAGAGAGAGAGAGAGAGAGAGTGTGTGTGTGCATGTGTGCGTGTGCATGTGTGCGTGTGCATGTGACCGCGTGTGCATGTGAGCGCATGTGCCCACGTGAGTGTGACAGTTGTCAAATACCAAATGCATTGCCCAGGGATTCTTGAACTGTTTTTCCTCATGTGAGTGTGCAGAACATCCAGCTTTATATACCTGAACACTGCAAGAACTAATAACTTCCAACCTCTCCACATGATCATGCTGCCACTTAAGGACCTGGTTGGCACTCCCCCCCAAGAAGTTGTAGTTAACAAGATAATGTGGCAAAAAGAAAGTTAGGTCAAACTGAAAGTGAAAATAAAATTTAAAAGTTTAAAACTTGATCAGTGGATTTCTCATTGGGCAGGGAGGATGGGACAGTATGCAATTCATTGTTTACTTTTTTTTCTTCCCCTCACAATTGTGTCAGGTGGAGTGTTGTAACCATAACAATTTTTTGTTGTTGGCCTTACACAGAATGTTCACCACAGCAACATGAAATGCCTTTCAATCGTTTTATCTTAGCCACTGATAGTGATACAGGAAACACACTGCACACTTTCCATCAGCAGAGCAACCTTGGTGCAGATACTGCCACCAGCTGGTAAGCAGTGAGAGCTCTCTTGAGGCTGTTGTCACTATCAGTCTGGGGACCCAGCTCTTCCCTGCTAGCTATGTACAAGTTTACCCAAAGAGATAAACTGTTAAATCACTATGGATTTGACTGAGAGAGTACATTGCAAGGGTTATTCTTCATAGGCAAGTTTAAATTTCAACAATAATCTCCATATTCTGGAAAAAAAAGATACTGTTCAGTGTTCTGTTTGGTCTCGTTATAGTTTTTCTTCTCATTCATTCATTGTTCCCGAGAAAATACCAGTTTGCTGAGGGAAAATGCCTCAAAAACTCATTATTTGATGTGTGCTATGTGCATTTTGCCCATGAGAGAGAGAGAGAGAGAGAGAGAGAGAGAGAGAGAGGAGAGAGAGAGAGAGAGAGAGAGAGAGAGAGAGAGAGAGAGAGAGAGAGAGAGAGAGAGAGAGAGAGAGAGAGTGTGCATGCGAGTGCATGTGCCCACAAGTGTGTGACAGTTGTCAAATACCAAATGCACTGCACAGGAATTCTTGGACTGTTTTTCCTCATGAATGTGAGTGTGAAAAACATCCAAAATTGTTCAGTCTTCCACCGACTGAACAAACACTCTTAGTGGACACCAACCAGCTTTATAGCACATAATTATGGGGTTTCATGGCCAAGTTGTTAGCACGCTTGGCCTGCAGTCACTTGCGGCTAGTGGGTGCATAGTTCAAAGCTGCATGGATTCTTGAGCAAGGTGCTTTACTCACATTTTGCTTCTCCTCACCCAGGAGTAAAACGGGTACCTGTGACTGTGAGGGTTGAGTTGGAAAATTTTGAGAGATAACTTTAGCGCTTTCATCCGCAGCCTGGTTGCATGCTCCCCAGGGAGTTAAGATAGTATTGGAGTGATACAAAGAGGTAGCTTGATGACCACGAGGTAAATGTCAGTGGTTTGAGCATCCATCAATGGGTGACAAAGTGGCAATATAAAAATGAGCACCTTTACTATGCATCCAACACTTTCTGGTAGTAAACACAAGATTTACAATATTGAAGACAACCACAAAATAAACAAAGATGAACTCTTAAGATCCTGTAAGTGATTCATGTTTTTCATTTCCCAGTCCTGTAAGGATTATGCAATTTGTAGGAATAATCAGTCAAATAACAGCCACATGGGGTGAGCTGCTATGGGCGGTACAGGATTAAACAGGGTGGGTGGTAATGGGTGGTACAGGATTTTAAGAGTTAAATTAGATTTATGTGTATACATCTGGGTAGTCAACATGCCAACACTTCAAGCAAAAAACATTTACTGCAGTTCACAATATGCCCAATGCAAATCAAGCTTTACCATTGCAATGCTCCATAAAAACATGCTTCGCATAATTTAAGTATCTAGTCTGTTCTTGGACTACACAGCAGTAAAGCACTGATCCTATGAGTGGGGTGAATTGCAGCTGCTGCAGCTGAGTAAACAAATAAAATGAACATGATTATTAGCATGTGCAGAGATTCCTTACCATTCTGTCAAACTGTTTACTTAAAATACGACTGCTTCAAGAAGATATATACAAGCTTGTACACTGGGCACCAGCACTGAATGCAAGAAATAATTTACTGCCTGTGGTTTATTTCCATGCTTGGGTGTTACTGAAATGCATGGAAATGCATTTTTTTAAATGCCCATCAAGGATGAGTTACACTACTTCCTGAATTAATCATGACACACTTATTCGCATATCCGCTTACAATTACAGAATGTCACGATCTACACGCACCAGTCACCGACGAACGGAAAAAATGGGCGAGGGGAAATAGAAGACTAAAACTTTCGCACCCCGGGACTACGCAACGGCATTAGACCACGGGGTGAAAAGTCATGCTCAAAAGAAGTACAGCAAACAGTCTCACACGACGCTGCCTCCCCACTCACACAGACACTGCCAAAAATAAATTGATCGTCTATTGACAGACGGACTAGCGCTGCCTTGTCGGCCTGCACGCCGATGGCGATGGAATGTTACCGCGGCCTGCAGGATCCTTAGCATAGGAATTATTACAGCGGGACACACTCGAGGCAAAAGGAAACTTCAGTCAGTTTAGGTGCTTTTCAGGTGACTCACACTATATGACAGATACATGTATGCTATCGGCTGGCTGGCTGACAGTGACACTGACAGTGACAGGGACTTCGAAGTCCCGAGCAGCAATCTGGTGGCTATGATTACCACTTACTCGCAAGGCGTTCTTTTTATCAAATTGCAGCGAGAAGAAAATGTCGCGTCTCCGTTTGTGCAAAGAGGTGAACTTCAGGGACAACGAGGTGTTTGCTTAGTTTTCCAAACTAGGAAGTTAGCAGCAGAGCAGAATGATGAGAGAACCCACCACACGGACTGGCTCATCCACGTCCCGGGACCTTACAATCACGAAGAAAATCGACGACAATACAGTTAAGCAGGTCCCTAAACCATCTATATCTGAAACTATGACGATTTTTCTCACTCTTACTTGGAATCAAACGTCCGAAGCCAGTCCTACGTGGAAGTAAACCCGGAGTAGAAACAGTGAACGAGGAAGACAATTCTGGTCCACCATGCCAACTCTAGCGCCCCCTACAATGCAATGTGCTGCAATTAAGGGAGACTACTCTAGTCGACAGAGGAACAAGGAAGTACTTCGTACTGTGCTGTTTACGGGGTCTGTCCGGTTGGGCAAAGGCAGTAATGATATACCCGGCCACGAATTTTGCCGCAAACCGGATCCAACTTCATTCCCTATTGCCCATTGTTACGCATGCGGAGTTCAGGCGTGATCAGGAAGACGTTGTAAAAAACAGAAAGGAAAAATCCGCTCACCTCAGTAGTGAAGAAGAGACTGGGTGTCCTAGCTGAAACTTGACACGATCGTCACGCGTTTTGAGCACGTCTGGAAATTTTGAGACTGGTAAAAATAGAACAAAAAAAAAGACTTTGAATTACTCACATTTCTCTGATAAAGCAAAAGGATGTATGTATGTATGTATGTATGTATGTATGTATGTATGTATGTATGTATGTATGTATGTATGTATGTATGTATGTATGTATGTATGTATGTATGTATGTATGTATGTATGTATGTATGTATGTATGTATGTATGTATGTATGTATGTATGTATGTATGTATGTGTGTGTGTATGTATGTATGTATGTATGTATGTATGTATGTATGTATGTATGTATGTATGTATGTATGTATGTATGTATGTATGTATGTATGTATGTATGTATGTATGTATGTATGTACGTACGTACGTACATACGTACGTACGTACGTACGTACGTACGTACGTACGTACGTATGTATGTATGTAGGTAGGTAGGTAGGTAGGTAGGTAGGTAGGTAGGTAGGTATGTTTGACAAGTACATGCCGCTGTGCTGGGAGATACAGAAACTAGGCTTCCACTGCAGGATTTATGTGCTGGTGGTAGGGTCGCTGGGAAGCGTTCACGCCCGATTTGTCAGCGGTCTGCACCTCAGTGGCATACCCAGATGCAAGGCACGAAGCATCGCCAAATATGCCTCTGTCAGCGCGATGATTGGATCACGCATCGCCTGGAAGCAGAGATGCAGCAAAGTACTACCATGAGATTTTTCTCACAAAGCCTTAATTCAGGACTCGCAATACTGACAATCGCTTGCCTGTGTGGGAGGGATGTGCCTGTCGGCTGTAGGGCTTACTGATACCTCCCGGGACAACAGGCAGATTGCAACCAAACTGCCCCTGTGTTAGACATCGAGACATGTCGCCAGGATAACTTTGTGAAGCTCTTAACTGTCGAT
>JAWQFJ010001196.1:44115-46140 GCA_034096865.1 Theodoxus fluviatilis
CCTGCCCTCGTTCGTAATGAGTGGACCTTGCCACTTGTACATGCCGTTTTGAGTCTGCATTTCAAGTCCACGAACCAATGGCGAAGTTGATGTTATCGATACAGTTAAATGAGTGCATGAGGAGACAATGGTGGCCCGGCCTACTCCAAATAAGCGCCTGTCGTGGATATGACGGCACGGTCCTCGACTACCAGGAAGTGACTGAAAGCCACACCACTTCACCCTATTTCGTATCGTAGCGTCACAAGGACGAGTGATTACATGTTTGGCTGCAATGTAGGCCTACTCCTTCTGAAGGAAATTTTGAAACCCCGTGTGGCCGACGCTTTCTCCAGCCGTGAATTATTTGGTCAGTCCTTCATTTCAATCGACGTCCAAATGGTGTTCCGGGGGTAGGCAAGCGAACATTTTGGGGGGTTTATTCAGTCGAACCTTTTCGAAAACACTGTATCCGATTACCAAGTCTCTAGGGAGGATAGATTCCTGGTGCATCCACTTCCAGTTCGGAGATAGCGCGGAAAGGAAGGATGGATGGTGGTTTCCAGTCTATCAGCCTGTGCTGGCTATTTAAGGCGACTGATCACGATAAATCAGTAGACTTGATTAGAATGCGAGTAAGTCCAGTCACGACATCCCTAGGGATTTGACTCTTACAAAGACCTTTGGGAAACGCAGTGGGCCAATCATCATCCCCAACCCACAGAAGAAACGGAGATTTCAAACGTCATGTTGATAAAAGGTAGAAGGTTGTCATCATTTCCCGATAGGTCATCTCACCTGTAATTACTGCTGATGTGCCGCAGATACGGTGGCGCATGCAGCAATGCGATGAATTTTGTAATAGTTAAGACTGCCTGATTGCCGTAAAGGTATGCAAGGTAGTTACATAGACGCGACTAGGCACATGACACACTGAGAGAGAGAGAGAGAGAGAGAGAGAGAGAGAGAGAGAGAGAGAGAGAGAGAGAGAGAGAGAGAGAGAGAGAGAGGGGGGGGGGGAGAGGAGGTTATGGGTAGGGGGCACAAAAATAGGCAGAAGTATATACCCACGCGGACAGGTGGACAAGCTGTGATGGTTGCCCATCAGTGGCTCTCTTGTGTCTTAATTAGAGAGATTAGAGAGAGAGGACCGAGGGGGTCGGCTCTCGGAGGGAGGTCTCCGTCGTCACATAGGTTTGGTGATAAGATAACGCCCCTGATGCTCCCACTTGCCGGTGCGGGACCAGGGGGGGGGGGGGGGTGCCTCTTTCCCAGACAGCGTTCCAGGTTGGGGGGTCGCCGGAGGGAGAGGGTGCAGAGGCCACAGAGAAGCGTGCTCAGAGAGTGTAGCATTAAAATCATCACTTCGGCTTTGACATCCAAGCTACACGCAGGTTCCGAAGTCCCTCCTGAGACGAGAGTGCTGCCGACCCGTCTCAGAGGTGCCTGCCTGAAGATGCTGAACTCCTCCAAAGAAGACCAACTCCCTCCACCTCTACGTGTTTAGCAAAAACAGACTGGTTAGGAAAAGAACTGATTTTTTGTTTCGTCGTTGGATCTCGGTGAGCATTGACCTTTCTTCACATTGAACAATTGACTTAGAACTAGTGTGTGCGCGCGCGCGTGTGCATGTCTTATATACTATAAAGTAAATAAATGGTATATGGGTTTTAATGTTTGTAGTTATGCGTAAGTATGTATTACCTTTTAAGTTATCTATTTATTAAACTTATGTATATTTTAAAACACTAACGCTATTTTACACCTGGTGACAATGGGATTGGAGTCCCTTTCATTTCAGCTGTGAGTTGAACACTTTTCATGACACGAGCCACACGCCAGCCCTCGTTTTACTCTGTGAGTTGTTTTTATGTATGCTGAACCCGCTGACAGACTCGCTTTCATTCTACTTTTGTCCGCCCTCCAGTAAGTTTTATTTGTGCGCCTGATGAAGGCTTTTTAGCCGAAAATTTGCGTTGTTTTACCTTCTAATGTTTTGTATTTGCTTTGTATTATACGCGGCCATCAAAACCTCACCGTGTTTTA
>JAWQFJ010001197.1:0-10143 GCA_034096865.1 Theodoxus fluviatilis
CTTAATCACGAGGTGAAAGTGTATTCACGAAACACGTTTGAAACTGAGCGTTCAGTGAATTAGCTCTTTCAAGTGTGACGCCCGTGTGTGTACGCTTTAACGAGGAAATTTTCAAAAAATTTCAATGAGTTTAAATGCAAAATAAGTCTCAAACCTACGAGTGAATTTGCTGCGGTTTGCGAGTGCGGTGGAGAAGTTTAAAGAATGGGGGAGTGGTGGTGATATGGTGTGGAGTGTGACACGGCATAGCTAACAGAATTGTGCATCCTCAGTCTACGAAGGTGTGTACGTTTTGCAACTGTGCATGCATACATGTGCGCGTGAAATAAACAGTACACGAACTAGCTCTGGTGCATACCGTGTGCCAAGAGCAAACGCACATGCAACAATGTCCATGCAAAAGTAGCATGAGTCACCATGCACTTTCGGCCCCAGATTCACCACTAAAGCATGATCTGACTGAAGTTTATGAAAAGGAGGCGGAAAAAAGGCAAACGATATATTTTTGTCAACGTTTATAACGAGCGCAATTCACATCGATTCGATATCTACAATATTCCAGTGTGTGCAAGACGGAGTAGCTTTAGACAATTAATTTAGTAAGGGTTGAAAAAAGACAGGACTGGTATTACATACAAGATTAAAAACAAAACAAAATAATACAAAATAAAAAGAGCATTATTAATGCTTGACGACTGTGTTATAGACAAGCATATAACGAACTTTTAAACAACACCCACATGCAGGCACATCTTTCCTTCATCTGTCACTGTGAAGTTGAAGAATATCAGACGGACCAAAAAATATAATCCAAACGAAGGCTGTAAACATTTTTAGGTTGAGCAACCAAATCACCAACTGTGTTTATTGATGATGTCAAAACATTCCAAGGGAGTTAATTCTTGGTCAGTGCGGTAGAAGAGAATACAGAACAGTGCAGTTATGTACAGAAATGACAGCATTTACACAGCGTTCGCAATCCTGGACAGATGACTGTCTAAAAGAACAATCACTAAACTACTTTGGAACAGAAAAAAACACTGCCATGGCGTTAAACAACCTTTGGGAATATAGAACGCCCGAATTTCAAGTTCACTTCGAACTACGGCGTATAAGGTTACTGAAAGCAAAGTCATCCGATATAGTCACAACATATTTTCAATGTTTGGATTTTAGCATGAGCAGATGTTGGATACTTTTTTGTGCAATGGAGTACACATCAAACGACAAACTTACCTGAAAATACATCAACACATTTCTAATCATTAGGAACTATTACAAAAGCTCTACATCTTTTACATACATCATGGGAGGTGGAATTGGGGATGATGGGGATGTAAAGTCACAAAAGGCATTCCTTTTTTTTCTTTATAACAATGCACATATATCAAATGTCATTAATTTAATGTTGCCTAATATAGCCAAGAGGTCAACTAGCCCGCCAAAACCAATCAAGCTGCGAGAAATTGAAGAGGAAGGAGGTGGAGGACCCATGAAGACACTTGGTGAGCTTCTATCACATTACTTGTATTGCCTTGCCTTGGGCAGTGATGTCGACAAGGCAGCTTTCTGCAGCATACTGGGCCCAAGTCCCCACAGCAGAGTTTTCAATCACCGATCTAAGTGGCATTGACTACTCGTATACATGACTCGGCCACTCCAACAGCTGAATCTGATGGTCACCATGTTGCAAATGCCTTTTTGTGACAAAGAACATGCACACTCATTCCACATGGACCATACTGCATTCAAACAAAGAAACCCTCAAGAAATGACACCTAGAATTACATGTGCACTGCGAGGCTTGTACATATTCATGCAAACAACGACTATTTTTACATGCATAATAAACGTAAACGTATTTGATATTGCAATACATAGGCATAACATGAATAGTCATAATGACAGTTAAGATATTATAAGCAAAAAAGGTCAATGAAGTTAACTGATAAAGCTCACTTACCAAACTCCTTGCAACAATATGGTGGAGAAGCTAGTTGCAGGAACTTTTACGAAATAATTTCAACTTATTACCTAACCTGGACCCTCGTCCCTTCAGCTTTTGTCTATATCAAAGCCGAACCAAGAGTTCGCTCAAGAAAACATTAATGTCTCAGATGAAGTGTGTCAATTCAGACACTCCTGTGTTAAAACCAAGTCAGCAATGCCAAACCGAGAACATCAACAGAGTTACATCATGAATGTGTCATAAGAAATGTATTGCCAGGTTGTGTTTCATACTTCTTTCACATTTAAATCACAGAATGCGCCATAGAAAAGGTACATGAACCACAAATAAAGACAACGCACTCTGCATTTTTCACTGAGTTGATTGGTCTAGTTTTACACCAAGCAAATCACTGATATGTCTCTAAATATACCATTATACTTCCACCTGTATCATCTGGGCTTGTCAGTCACGCACCATGAATATATGCAAATCGGTCACTTCGGTGGGACTTTAATCTCTCAGAGGTCACTTGTTTTCCAAGCACCAATGCATCCCTACTCATCCAGAACCGGCTGACACCGGATTGGCTGTCACGAAGAGCAAGTGATGTTGCCTGAAGCAACCTCTCACTTGTATCACTCTGGACAGAACTTTTAGTACACTGAATTGAACACAGTTCTATGAAAATACTAGTCTGGTTAATTGGGCGACAGCTACTGTTATATAGGACTTCAGGAGAGGAATCTTGAACGCCTGTAAACATACTTCTCTTTGCAAGAGTACGTACTTATGAGACATCAATGGCGACACAGGCACTATGTTGGCACAACATAAATTCGAATGGCCAGAGGACCATTCATGTACATGTATGTACATAAACCAATTGAGATGGGCAACGCGTCTTGCATGCACACTTGCAATCAGCCAGATGCACACACCTAGTGAAACCCTGAAGGAAAAAAAAACCACTACGCACACACACAAGCGCACACACAAACACACACGCACTCATACAAACGCGGGCACACACACACACAAATACAACCATGCTTACACAAAGAAAGATTCTGACAGGCATGTTCACACATTCGTACACACACGTTAATTTTTATTCACCAGTAAAACTGCTTCGGCATGCTGAGGAAGCTGCAAGCAAAAAGAGGCAGAGCGATACCGGGACATCTCCGTAACCTCTAATAACAAAGTGGCACTGTGGAGTTGGTGGGGTGGGTGTGAGAGAAGTGATTGGAGGTGGGGGTAGAGTGGTAGTGAGTGTATCAGCGGGAGAGGAGGTACTCGTGAAGGGGAACTGAAATTTTAGTCTTTGAATGTTGGATCTCCCTAAAGTGAACAAAATGGACATATTTCTGAGGAAAAGATTTCCACCCAAATGAGCAAGTACCCTTGGTCGCCTTGCAGTTATACTCAGCACTCCCCTCCACTACCGTAGTTGCTGAGTCTGGAAGCGCCCATCCCTTCATGAGGTAAAACAGGAATGGGCTCTTTGATAGGAATTTTTTTTTCTCTCCAAAGAAACAAACCCACTGCAAGAACAGTCGAATGGGTTCTTCTCGCAAACATTGCACCTATGGATGCACTCATCCTTTGGATCCGAGACAGCAACATAAAAAAAGGGGGCAATGATGTCAGGTGTACAGCACTGCACTAGAGTAAAAACTCTAACGCGAGCTGCTGTTTGCAAATTAAAACAATCAACAACCAAAAAAAAACCAGCAGCAACAACAGCAACAACAAGAACCCCACCATTCACCAAATTTGTATGACAACTCAAACAAGGATGTGTCACTATCAGTAAAACCAGCAGAGGCATCATGAGCTGATACAATAACATTCAAAGCAAGGAAAAGACCCAAACACCAAACGAAATGTACAATAAAGTAAGACTGGTGTAAAGAGAACACATGAATCATGAAATTCTTCAAGGTAAACAGAGTAGTGTTCAATGCCTCATTCTAAGTAGTCATCATGACATACATGAAGTTTACAAATGCATATCTACATTTAAACGTCCCAGAAGAATTTTAGAAAAAGACACCAGCACAGAAGACTGATACCAGTTAAACATATCATCCATTAGGAGCATAAATATTGAAACAATATCTGAAGACAATAATGAAATACAGCTATTTTTAAACCTTTAAACCCATGGTTTCTTTTCAAAACATGATTTTTTTAAAGCACAGCTTGGATTCTCACTAGTACTTGGATTCAATCTTACTTAAAAATGCTAAAGCAAAGGCATTACAAAATTGTAATAACACATGTAAATAAGGGCTTAACTAATTTGTAAAATATTAACATTACAGGGAAATTGATTTGCTATAGCAATTTTGAATAATATATTAATTGTAAAAACAACTTCACAGGAAACTTTATTAATGTGGTCAACAATTTGATTTCTAATGAAAACTTAATTCTTCGGTGTAAATTGATTTTGCCAAACTTGTGAATAAATCTATCAGTTTCAGCCATTCATTACAATCTTCAGAAAGTAAACATCACGAAATAGTAGAAGAAACTTCTCCTATGTTTTTTCACAACTGACACTCCCAAGATGAAACGCTTAATATATCAACTGTTTTCAATATTGGGCCTTAATAAACTGCCAGAGAGGTCAAATAAGAAACAAAAACCGCATCAGAGCCATTCAAATCTGCCATTGAGTCCCCAACTTCGCTCCACTAAACCCTCACTTTATGTCACTTTGCTCTCTAAACGGAGGGCCACATGTACGCTTGTATGTCAATATCACCAGGTCAGGAAGACTCCACCCCCAGAGTAGGGTCAACATTTCAGAAGAGAGGCTATCAAGACCAGCCACTTCAATCCAAGAGAGATGGTAACATCAACATCAGCAGACTTTCGGGTGTTTGTCATTAGACCAGCAAATACTTCAGAAACACTGAGTCACTTTCAGCTAACAGGACTAAGGTACTTCCACAGCCCAGTGGATGCACTTCTGCATGCCTGCTGGCTGATCAGAGGTCAGAGGAGAGCAACCATTAAGTTGCAAGAGGTGGACACTTCGATGACGGCTGATGTTTCTCTCTGCAGTCTCTCCTTTCAAATGAAATAGGCTGAAGAAAAATGCATTAGACCACCAGAGAGCTATGCTAAATTCAACAAAATAAAATCCATGAAGATTGGTAGTGGGCTAATCATCCTATAAAATTACATTCAAAAGACTCATTGAAAACTTTTCAGTTAGTCTTTCTTTAGAAGCGACCTTTCCTTATCTAGGGTCTACTATGCAACATGGGATGCCAAGTAACGCTCTAACATGGGCAAACTTTTATCTTCAGTTGGTCCAGTCATATGTAGAAGCCCTTAAATTGTGCAACATAGTCTCAAAGATTGACAGAGAACCTGAGCAGCCACACATCCAACACTTCCTTTGGAATGCGGAAGTCCCAGAGGTTTTCAGATGGACTTATTCCTACCCAAACGCTAAGTCTGAATCCTGACATGAACACTCAAAACGCATCCTATTCAAGAGCGGGACAGGGAAAAAGAAAAGGGGGAGAATGGAGATTGGTCTTGCAAACCATACCACATGCAAGCACAAGAAAGGTAGAAACAGGAGGTGGACTCAAACTGACTAGAGAAGACAATGGGCTGGCTGGGGAGACCTGGCTTCACGTCAAGCTGTGCCCCAGCTGTCTTCTACCTCACCAGGTGACTTCTAGAATAATTCTGTGGTGATTCACTGTGACACATGTAAGTAGCCTCTGCCCATCTAAGTGAGTCACAGCAAACATCCACAAACACATGATGAAAGGGGTGAGGGTGCTGATCCCTTAAACCAATGCAAGAACTTCATGTCCCCTCATCACATTCCAGCTAAAAGTCTCAGAAAAAATATACAATGTCAATATGCAATGTCAACTGATAAGAATGTCAACAACTGACAGGATTTCGTTTTCTCATAACAACACAGTATCCCTATCAATATGATGAAGATAAAGTCTTCCCTTAACTCTTGAACTCCTGATGAACTTAACCATATTTTAAAAAGACAGGTTTATAGGGTGGCAATGGGTGCTGCAGGAATTGAAAGAATTAAAAAATTAAGCTACAAGATTTACAGACGAATCATACAATTGAAATTATTGTTTACAACAAGGAAAGATGGTTCTGGTAACAACAAACTATCAAAACGCTTTATGTCTGACAAGAGACAAAAGAATGGAAGACCTTTTGCCTGCAGAAAGGATTCATCCAGTTATCTGGGAGATACGACTCCTGCAACACCTACCAAAGAGTGCAACACTTATTCCTAACAATCTTTTTGCCAGCAGTTGAAGAAACATATCTGCACAAATAGAGATCATTCAGTCCCAAAGGGGCATATTTTCTTCATTGCTCAAGAGCCAAGGCACACACAAATTCTTAACTTATTTCTGTTTTCCATTACATTTCATAACTTTTTGTAAACCCCACAAATCTGGGCCGTGGTTTTCTTTATTCAACTTGGAGATGAATCCTGCCCATATGCATCTAGGAACATCTCTTTGCTTTGTAGCAACATTTTGAACATATTGCATTTGATAGCATCTAACAACTGGCTAAAGCAATATACAGAGAAACAGCTATAGCATCAACTGATGGCAGATATTCTTGTCATCTACTGTGAGCATTCAAAAAACAAGGCAGCACTAGATACAGCACATTGATAAACACTTTCCAAACAGGTCCAAGCCACTGATGAGATAGGTGAAGTCAAGACACTCAAGCCTGGAGACGGGTTGATTTAAGAGCTTCTTAAACCAAACACAACACTGAAATTTACTGTCACCTTAAAATCAATACCCTGCACCAACATTGATGATACCTAGCAGCTTAAAACAACACAAACCTTTTGCCTCTCCCTCTCATAAAGGGGGGTCAGGTGTGACGCACAGTTAAAACTCAAAGAGAAAGCTACAACAAAATCAGAACTACAAAGACTGGAAGAGCTACAGCTCCGAAGGCCCTGCAGCCTGAAGTCCCAGCTGAGCGGAGGGGTGGAGGGGGGGTGGGGGTTGGGGGATGGGGGGTTGGGATGGGGGCATGAAGCCACTCTGAATGTCACACCAGTGCAAGACTCACTGTGCAAGTGTCACATGTTCCTGCTGGCTTTTCCTAAAGGCTTGTGGATTGACTTTCCAGTGAGTTTTCTTTGTGTTGGCCCCCTCTCTGATGAAAAAGTACTCAAACAAAGCACATATTGCAAGATTGATCATAAACAGTCAATCAAATGAACACTAGATGTCAATCACAAAAATAGTAACATATCCCCATGAAATTAAAACGTCTTTCACTCACTTTGTCAATCTAAAAGACTGTTGATGTCCTAAAATGCCCTACAAACCTGCATGAAATTATTACATAATTATTATTTTTGCCTGTTCCACTGAGAGCTGATAGTCACAATGCCTCTACCCATGCACAGAGTCTTGAACTTCATTTCATTATAAAGTTCTTCAAATCTAGAGAGCAGCAAAGGCATCACATGCACCTACAAAACCAGCTGTCTTCAAAGTGCCTCATCACGTTAGCATGAAGAATAATTCCAGACAGTCTATTCCTTCAGGTAAAATTACTTCTTTCTCTCCCTCTATAAATTGCTCTGTTTGCTAATCAAGCCCTTACAGAGTACAACACTTGACTGAAGCCACTGTGATCGCTACATTTGCTAATAAAGCAGTGCAAAATACTACAGCTACAGCATTAAATATATTCTTCCTGCACACTCAAATCACATTTGTAACATTAAAAAATGATTGTCCCTTACAGTGTTGAGGCCTATATTCTTGAGATTGAATAAAAACTTAAATCAACATTGCCTTCAATGACAGGTAAGCAACAGCAAAACAAAACAAAACACAGTATTGAATATACGTGTGTGTATTGACAGTTTGAAGAAAGAAAGCCAGAAAGAAAGAAAAATTCCAATCAAAGATTTCTACTTAGACTCCTAGATATGAGATCAAAAAAGCCAAATGAAAAAAATATCGAATTGAGTGTTATTTCCTCCCTCCTCTTCCTAAGTAATAATTGCCCTTAAGAAATAACATCACATACATGCTCATAATTGAGCAAATATAATATTCATGTGTGGATGCATGCACTAACATATAGACATGGGCACCCACACCCTAAAATCAATGTGCAAAAGTGTGTGTACATGTTTGCACACATACAGGCAAACGCACGCACACATGTACACACAGGCACACGTGCGCATGCACACACACACAACATGTTTCACCAAATTATCACTTCTTTGAAATACAGATGCAGACACAAGCTGATATACCAGGGGCAGTAACTCTGTTGGCCGCAAAAATATGGAACAACTGAAGATAATCAAGACTTTTGGTGGGATAGTGCTGCAATCAGCAACTCATGATATATCTAGCTAAGCAAACACCAAACATGTTCTTTTCCCAACCAATAGTGGCCTGCAATTCAGACTTTTGTTAGTTTTTTTTCTCCTTTCTTAAAAATCCTGTTGTTAATTGCACATATGAAATGTGAAAATAAATAACACAGTGTGTGATTTTCTTCTTCTTTTTCAATCACTTGTGTTGAGACAGTTAATAACAAGTCAATAAATATGTCAATCAAACTATCTAAGCTGCGGTAATAATTCACTTGTTGCATCACATGGCCCTCTATTACCTTCTACCCAAATAACAGCAAGTGAAAACGATCACCAAAAGTCAGTTGCAGACTTGCATCAAAAACCCTTTTAGGACTATATCAAAGAACATTTTTATTTACAAAGAAGAAATGCATAGACTAATAACTTCAGTGTTATTATGATGCATTAAACATATCACTAGCAAAAAAAAAAATTGTGTTTCTGGGCATGATACATGAAACGGTGCGGAATTAATCCCTATGTCAAACTAACATGATGGGAATAAATGGAGTAAGCCATTATGAAACAAAAATCAAACCAGGGCCCGTATTCACAACGGCGATTTATCTTTTTAACACTCGATTTATCCCCTAGCCCCACGTTATCTTGATCGGTTAGATAAGGTACGCTCGTCAGAGGATTCTAGGTTGCGCTTTGCTATATATACTGGTTTCCAGCCAAGGGAGAGCGGAACAGGCAGTTGGAATCGTCTGAGTTTAGAGATAAATCGGAGTTAAAATAAATCGCCGATAAATCGCCGTTGTGAATACGGGCCCAGAACACTTCTTTTTCCACATTCATTGAAATAAATGAACAGAAACACAACAACAAGGACAAACCCTAAAAAAATACCCCTAAAAATGCAAGGCAACAAGAGTTCAACTCCTAGAAACACAACACTTTCAACCACACCATCCACCCATCCATCCATAATGATAAATAACGAACAAACAATTGGCATCAACACTGATTGATGACAGAATCATCGCCTGGACATTGACTCTGATGGCAACAACGGAGTCACTCCACAACAACACTCAGTCACTACGCGGCTGCCACAGCAGCCATAGGGTTCGCCCCCTTGATGGGCAGTGGGTGGGCCTCTGTGTTGAAGACCCACTTGTCCAGGGGAACAAGGGAGTCGTCTGAGAAAATCAGGTAGAGATACTTGAACGTCTCTGCAAGAAGAAAGCTCTGCTGCACATCATCCTGAGGCGGGTTCACCTGGTAGACGTCCCTGATGCCGGTGTACCCCCCATCCACCCGGCAGTGCCGCTCCAGAGCCTGCAGCAAGGAGGAGACAGGCATGGAGAGGTGAGAGATGGTGAGTGGATGGATGAACTAATGAATGGATGGATAGATGACCAAATGAATGAATGAATGAATGAATGAATGAATGAATGAATAAATGAATAGGTGAATTGATGGATGGATGAATGAATGAATAAATGAATAGGTGAATTGATGGATGGATGATTGAGTTTTAAAAAAAGTGAATGATGGAATGTATGGATGAATGAATGACTGGATGGGTAGATGGATGATTGAATGAAAGAATGAATGAATGAATGAAAGAATGAATAAATGAATTAATGGAATATTGATGGATGGATGATTGAGTGAAAAAAAGAGAATGACAGGATGCATGGATGAATGAATGAATGGATCAAAGAACAAATGAATGAATCAATGAATGGGTGAATCCATGGATGGATGGATGATTGAGTGAAAAAAGAATGAGAAAGACTGGATGGATTGATGAATG
>JAWQFJ010001197.1:10153-47653 GCA_034096865.1 Theodoxus fluviatilis
GGGACTTTTCCAGACACAAACCACTGCACACACTTTTCCAGACACAAACCACTCCATACACTTTTCCAGACACAAACCACTGCACACACTTTTCCAGACACAAACCACTCCACACACTTTTCCAGACACAAACCACAGCACACATTTTTCCAGACACAAACCACTGCACACACTCTTCCAGACACAAACCACTCCATACACTTTTCCAGACACAAACCACTGCACACACTTTTCCAGACACAAACCACTGCACACACTCTTACAGACACAAACCACTGCACACACTTTTCCAGACACAAACCACTGCACACACTTTTACAGACACAAACCACTGCACACACTTTTCCAGACACAAACCACTGCACACACTCTTACAGACACAAACCACTGCACACACTTTTCCAGACACAAACCACTGCACACACTCTTCCAGACACAAACCACTGCAACACTTTTCCAGACACAAACCACTGCACACACTTTTCCAGACACAAACCACTGCACACACTTTTCCAGACACAAACCACTGCACACACTTTTCCAGACACAAACCACTGCACACACTTTTACAGACACAAACCACTGCACACACTTTTACAGACACAAACCACTGCACACACTTTTCCAGACACAAACCACTGCACACACTTTTCCAGACACAAACCACTGCACACACTTTTCCAGACACAAACCATTCCACACACTTTTCCAGACACAAACCACTGCACACACTTTTACAGACACAAACCACTGCACACACTTTTCCAGACACAAACCACTGCACACACTTTTCCAGACACAAACCACTGCACACACTTTTCCAGACACAAACCACTGCACACACTTTTCCAGACACAAACCACTCCACACACTTTTCCAGACACAAACCACTGCACACACTTTTCCAGACACAAACCACTGCACACACTTTTCCAGACACAAACCATTCCACACACTCTTCCAGACACAAACCACTGCACACACTCTTCCAGACACAAACCACTGCACACACTTTTCCAGACACAAACCACTGCACACACTTTTCCAGACACAAACCACTGCACACACTCTTACAGACACAAACCACTGCACACACTTTTCCAGACACAAACCACTGCACACACTTTTACAGACACAAACCACTGCACACACTTTTCCAGACACAAACCACTGCACACACTCTTACAGACACAAACCACTGCACACACTTTTCCAGACACAAACCACTGCACACACTCTTCCAGACACAAACCACTGCACACACTTTTCCAGACACAAACCACTGCACACACTTTTCCAGACACAAACCACTGCACACACTTTTCCAGACACAAACCACTGCACACACTTTTCCAGACACAAACCACTGCACACACTTTTCCAGACACAAACCACTGCACACACTTTTACAGACATAAACCACTGCACACACTCTTCCAGACACAAACCACTGCACACACTTTTCCAGACACAAACCACTGCACACACTTTTCCAGACACAAACCACTCCACACACTTTTCCAGACACAAACCACTGCACACACTTTTCCAGACACAAACCACTGCACACACTTTTCCAGACACAAACCACTGCACACACTTTTCCAGACACAAACCACTGCACACACTTTTCCAGACACAAACCACTGCACACACTCTTCCAGACACAAACCACTGCACACACTTTTCCAGACACAAACCACTGCACACACTCTTCCAGACACAAACCACTGCACACACTTTTCCAGACACAAACCACTGCACACACTTTTCCAGACACAAACCACTGCACACACTTTTCCAGACACAAACCACTGCACACACTTTTCCAGACACAAACCACTGCACACACTTTTCCAGACACAAACCACTGCACACACTTTTCCAGACACAAACCACTGCACACACTTTTCCAGACACAAACCACTGCACACACTTTTCCAGACACAAACCACTGCACACACTTTTCCAGACACAAACCACTGCACACACTCTTCCAGACACAAACCACTGCACACACTTTTCCAGACACAAACCACTGCACACACTTTTACAGACACAAACCACTGCACACACTTTTCCAGACACAAACCACTGCACACACTTTTCCAGACACAAACCACTGCACACACTTTTCCAGACACAAACCACTGCACACACTTTTCCAGACACAAACCACTGCACACACTTTTCCAGACACAAACCACTGCACACACTTTTCCAGACACAAACCACTGCACACACTTTTCCAGACACAAACCACTGCACACACTTTTCCAGACACAAACCACTGCACACACTTTTACAGACACAAACCACTGCACACACTTTTCCAGACACAAACCACTGCACACACTTTTCCAGACACAAACCACTGCACACACTTTTCCAGACACAAACCACTGCACACACTTTTCCAGACACAAACCACTGCACACACTTTCCAGACACAAACCACAGCACACACTCTTCCAGACACAAACCACTGCACACACTCTTCCAGACACAAACCACTGCACACACTTTTCCAGACACAAACCACTGCACACACTTTTCCAGACACAAACCACTGCACACACTTTTCCAGACACAAACCACTGCACACACTTTTCCAGACACAAACCACTGCACACACTTTTCCAGACACAAACCACTGCACACACTTTTCCAGACACAAACCACTGCACACACTTTTCCAGACACAAACCACTGCACACACTCTTCCAGACACAAACCACTGCACACACTTTTCCAGACACAAACCACTGCACACACTTTTCCAGACACAAACCACTGCACACACTTTTCCAGACACAAACCACTGCACACACTCTCCAGACACAAACCACTGCACACACTTTCCAGACACAAACCACTGCACACACTTTTCCAGACACAAACCACTGCACACACTTTCCAGACACAAACCACTGCACACACTTTTCCAGACACAAACCACTGCACACACTTTTCCAGACACAAACCACTGCACACACTTTTCCAGACACAAACCACTGCACACACTTTCCAGACACAAACCACTGCACACACTTTTCCAGACACAAACCACTGCACACACTTTTCCAGACACAAACCACTGCACACACTTTTCCAGACACAAACCACTGCACACACTTTTCCAGACACAAACCACTGCACACACTTTTCCAGACACAAACCACTGCACACACTCTTCCAGACACAAACCACTGCACACACTCTTCCAGACACAAACCACTGCACACACTTTTCCAGACACAAACCACTGCACACACTTTTCCAGACACAAACCACTGCACACACTTTTCCAGACACAAACCACTGCACACACTTTTCCAGACACAAACCACTGCACACACTTTTCCAGACACAAACCACTGCACACACTTTTCCAGACACAAACCACTGCACACACTCTTCCAGACACAAACCACTGCACACACTTTTCAGGCTTGCGCTCTCAGGGTTCTCTCTATTCTTGTTTATCAAAGAGGTGCGCATTTACCTTCTTGTCGTCTATTGTACTGAAATCAAATGATGAGCTCTTGTCTGTATTTCATTAACTGAGAATGCTTTTAAATATCAGCTACGTCATTTATTGGAACTCAAAATCCCTCACCCCCCCACCCCACCCCCACATCTGAAAAACGACGGACGATATTCAGACAAGTTTTAAACATTTTTAATGACTGATGTACAGTGATAAGCAGCTGGGAAAGCAAACGATTTTTTAAAATGATTTATGAGTTATATACTTGAAATAAGACTATCTTCAACCAGTTTTAATATTAAAATACCTTCATGTACGTTAAACTTTCCATGCAACATAACCTTTATTTTAAGTTGAGGAAACTCCATGTAAAATATACCTTATCTTACCATCATGTACGTTAAACTTTCCATGCAACATAACCTTTTCTTTAAGTTGAGGAAACTCCATGTGTAATATACCTTATCTTACCATCATGTACGTTAAACTTTCCATGCAACATAACCTTTCCTTTAAGTTGAGGAAACTCCATGGAAAATATACCTTATCTTACCATCATGAACGGGTGCATGGTACCAGTGTTGGCAATATTTGCTCTGAAAAAAAGCCAGGTGGAAATAATTTCGTTTTCCTATATTACCTATTCCAGTTCTCGAATGAACACAGGAAAACAGTGATGGATGAACTGATGGATTGCAGCAGTTTACCACTATCACTTTCTCAAGTGGCCTGTGTTTTTCACCAGTTTAGTACCGATCAGCTCATTTGACAGAAAAAGAAGGGACTTTAAAGTGCAAGGCAAAAATCACAGTACAATTCAGAGAAGATATGACATGAAATGGGAAACGACTAACTCCTGACTAAGCATGTACTTGGGTAAGAGCATCGCACACAAACAGCTGACGATAGAGGCCTCCTTCATCAGTTAGAACCCTTGGTCACAGAGTTTTCGCGCCGCACTTCAGTAGGATAACCACGGCACCCCTAAGTGAACAGTGTACTGAAGGGGGGCATCTCCAAGGGGTGGGGCCGATTTCTCTTCCTCGGGACATGACAAGTGGTTTATACCTTGTCTGTTTCAAACCTACAGAATTCAGCAAGCTTTCGGCTCTTCCGTGCTTGAAACAAACACCTGACTGGAGATGGGCAATGCATAAGCTCAAGAACAAGAAGGTCTTCATTCTCTTCCAGGAAAAGCTGACACATGGAGCAACTCTCATCAGCTCTGAGAGAAAATGCTAAGTCTACAGCTGGTTCTTAACTGGTGTTTGCCCAGTCTTGGCAAATACTGGACAAGTATGCAGTCAAAATTTGCCGGGTCTTAGGATATATTCGCTGAATATGTGGTCGTGTTTCAGTTCTTAATGGGTTTTCGACAAGACTTGGCAAATATTTGCCAAGACTTGGGATATTTGCTCGACAGGTAATGCCAAGAGCTATTAGCTCAAAATATTCATGAGATCCCCTCAGAGCACAATGGCGGAAAAAAAGCTGTCACTTCGTTTACATTAACAGCTATTGTACACTAATGGTACGGGTATGGCGCCGATCGTTGCCATTTTGCAAATGTCCTTTGCTTGCAAAATATTGGCTTGGTTTTGTCAAGCTATTAAGAAGCTAAATATTTGCCAAGATTTGGCACAATAGTTGCCGAATATTGCCGACAAGTAATTTCCCAAGACTTGGTGAACATCAGCCAGGATTTATTTGTCAATTAAGAACAGGCTGTAGGGTTGTTACAAAGATGGTTCTGCCTCCCCATCTGTAAGATTACTACTACAGGACACTCAAGAAGAAACTCTCCGAGATGGTCTGAGTTGCTGGGCTGGCTTGCAAACACTGAACAGACCACACACTTAGGATGGCAAATCCTGCATATTCAGGCACTTGAACACTGCTGTAGAAGTCTAAACTAAATGTGTCGAACAAGCAGGGGGGAAAAAGGCATCTCTGGCATTAGCAGACTTGTGGCAGTAGCGTAACATTGCAAATTTAAGGGAAACCAGACTGCAGTCTTTTCAAATCACGAATCATCTCTATCCTCACAAAGAGGAGATAGCATCACCTCCACAGGTAGCGAAGGCAATGCAATGATGGACAGGGTTCCTCTAATCACACAGCAGTCTAAAACAGACTTGACATCAGCTTTGGACAGAAGAACAAAAGACACAAGAAACTGGGACAACATACACATAATCTCATCACGATCACTACAATACTTCGAGGGAAAAGTTGCCCAAAACAGAATCCCCGAAGGTTTCCTTTTTTCCACAGACAAGAAATGTTTGTTTTCTATGGGTCTTGACTTCACTATATCTTGCGTAGTAGTGAAAACACACACGCTCACACACGCACACACACACACGCACACACACACACACACACACAGCATGCATGCTTACATCTTCACAACAAAAACTCCATAGGGCCTACCAGATTTGCAGAAAAAGAAAATGGACTTAATTATATATATATATATATATATATATATATATATATATATATACAGTTGGAGTTCCCTTTTCTTTCAATTTCACAGCTTCTAAGGATTTCAGGACCTATAGGAAGCCTGCCAAAGAGTACAAAAACACAGCAGCATTCCCATGAACACAGATAGCTTTGATGCAAGAAATGACCATAAGCAGCTCAGCTTACGGCTGGCATCAAGAGTCAATCAATGCTCCTCGTCAGCCTATTGGTACGCGTGTGCCTGTCGTGCAGTCCGCATGGGACGGTCCCCCACGTGGTGTGTTTGAGACAAGCTGACTTGTGTTGAGAAATAAACAGTGCTTACTCTCCAGGGAGTAAAACACTGCTGTGTTCAAAACACAGGGGAGGGGCGTTGGTGGCGGTGGGGAGGGGGGGGGGGGGCGTTGGTGGTGGGGGGGGGGGGGGGGGTTGGTGGTGGGGGGGGGGGGGGGGGTTGGTGGTGGTGGGGGCGGGGGAGGGGTGTTGGTGGTGGTGGTGGTGGTGGGTTGGTGGTGGTGGTAGTGGTTAGGTTGGACAGCCAATATCCCGCGTGACTTGTCATCGGAAACAGTTTATGACAGCAATTTTTCCACATTCAGTACCTCAGCAGGGTACAGTTAGTCCCAGGTTTGGCTGTGGGCAGAGCAAAGCATAGGGTAGGTTACCTAACTTGGCAACCTGACCACATCGGAGTGAGAAGACGGACTAGGCAACCCACTATGACCAGCACTTCTCCGATGAACTGTTCCCTTTATCCATGAGTGAGTGAGTATTCAACATTCACACACTGTTTCATCCAAAAACGACAGATGCCATCACCATCAGCTAAGAGGTCAATACTAAAATGACAAAATATGGATAATTATCAAAACTAGCATATACTTTCACGATTCATAGATAATGGCAATAAACTTGCTTTCACCGTGAATGATTATGATAATAATTACATCAATAAGAATAGCCATAGATTTAGATATTGATGGCACTGCTTTGGGGTTGGGTTTTTTCAATGATGCTGACAAAAGTTTTCAACAAAGCCATACAAGTTGCATGAGTAAACAATATGCACTTGAGCACAATTCAGATAAAAAAATACACTTAGATACCAAAACCTAATTTCACATCACATGATCACAACACCAATGACACTGACGATAATGTAAATGGTGATGACAAAAACAGTGATGACAGTGGTGGTGTTGATGATGATTACAACGATGGTCATAACAGCAACGATGATGCTGATTGTGACGACTATGATGATTATGGAAGTGGCTTTCACCATGGTGGTGTGATAAACATTACATTAATGTTGATATCAACATATATTACACCATACACGATGATTAAACAAACTGAAATTAAAAAGCCACCATAACACCATCACTAATGCCACATACAGCAAACATATCCACTCAAAATTATCTGACAAATTCTCACCCTGTCTCCCTCTGTTTGGACGTTTTATTTCAAGACCTCCATTTTCAGCTCACTCAACAACAACAAAGAACACACACACACAACCAATCCCATCTGCCATCTATCCTCTTAGTAGGGTATCATACTTCGGGGCCTCCATTTCCTCCTCACAATGAAGTGGTAGTACATCACCACAATGCACAATGCACACAGGACATAGAAGGTCATGCAGAAGCCGATGTCAAATCGGGTCAACCCAAGCAGCTGTTTTCCCAGACCTACCATTCCAGAATGTTCTTCCTCTACACTCCCCATCTTCTTCTCATGGACGCTCATCTGCAGGGCCTGGCCGTGGTTCCCCTGTACTTGGACCATGCGGTCCAAGTCAGACCGGTCCTGTTTCGCCTCCCACCAGTCCAGAGCCCGGCCCAAATCCTGCCTGGCACCACCACCAAAGGCTGACGGAGACGAAGAGTTCCAGTCCGCCGTGGCGTCTGGCACAAAGTTGGCGGAGCTGTAGAACTCTACCAGAAACTTGAACACCTGTGGAGGAACAGAAACAGAAGTGGAAGTGTGGTTGTGCATGCGTGTGTGTGTAGGTAGGTCTGTGGAGGAACAGAAACAGAAGTGGAAGTGTGGTTGTGCATGCGTGTGTGTGTAGGTAGGTCTGTGGAGGAACAGAAACAGAAGTGGAAGTGTGGTTGTGCATGCGTGTGTGTGTAGGTAGGTCTGTGGAGGAACAGAAACAGAAGTGGAAGTGTGGTTGTGCATGCGTGTGTGTGTAGGTAGGTACGTAGGTAGATGGGTGGGGTGAGAATGAATGAATGAATGAATGAATGAATGAATGAATGAAAGAATGAATGTGCGAACAGATGAACAAACGAATGAATGAATGAATGAATTGATGGATGGATGGATGGATGGATAGATGGATAGATGGATGGATGGATGGATGGATGGATGGATGGATGGATGGATGGATGGATGGATGGATGGATGGATGGATGGATGGATGAATGGATGGATGGATGGATGGATACATGGATGGATGGATGGTTGGGTGGATGGGTGGGTGGGTGGGTGGGTGGATGGATGGATGGATGGATGGATGGATGGATGGATGGATGGATGAGCTTGCCTATTAGCCAAGATACAGTGTTCAAAAAAAGTAGGGGATATTGAGTTTGAAGCATAAAAATCAGACGAATCTTAGAAGGCAGGAATTATTTATTGATGGTCATGGATAGCCACCCCATTGCCCTACATTTTCACACCATTGACCTAGTTCCTGGATGCTCGTGCAAAACAGTAAATTAACGCAAGGCAGTTTGGGGTCAACGCCCCATTTTCACACAAAGGTTTTCTGCGTCAAAAACACATGCAAATCAAATAATTTTGACTGTACTCACTCCTGGCAAGTGTGTTCTAGCTACACAGTCAGTCAAAACTTCAGTTGAAATCATGCAGCGGCTAAGAGAAGACCAAAGATGGGTCGGAGTCGGAATGCTACAGACCGGAAGTACGCAGGTGAACGTGGCAAGACACCTTGGTGTTTCACAGTCTGTCATCAGCAGACTGTGGAACCGTTACCGTAATACCGGAGAAGTTGTCGACAGGCCTAGAAGTGGGCGACCAAGAATAACCACCCGTCGTCAAGTCTTGATCATCACCAATCCTGCTCAACGAAACAACACCCAAAGTGCTACCCGGTTGAGACAACACCTCCAACGGGTAGCAGGGGTTCAAGTCTCCGCCCAGACCATCCGAAACCGGTTGCACGACGCTCAGGTGAACGCCTTTAGACCGCGGATAGTGTTGCCTCTCACACCACGCCATCGCCAAGCAAGAAGCACCTGGTGCCTCATCCACCAACGATGGACCAGGCGCCAATGGGTTGACGTGATGTTTTCGGACGAATCGAGGTTCGAGCTGGACTTCAACGATGGCCGGGTGCGGGTTTGGAGGCATCGTGGAGACCGTTATCATCAGGACAACATGATTGCTCACCACCGCTTTGGACGGGGCAGCGTTATGGTGTGGGGTGTCATCACCAGCACTGGCAGAACGCCCCTTCATGTGTGCCAGGGCAATGTCAATGGTGTCTACTACCGGGACAACATCATTGATCCACTTGTTGTGCCCTTTGCACGCCGCCATGGGCCGGGATTCATCTTGCAGGACGACAATGCCCCAGCTCATCGAGCAAATGTTGTCAGGAATCACCTGCAAAGACGGCAGATCAATTCTCTGCCATGGCCATCGATGTCCCCCGACCTGTCCCCTATTGAAAACCTGTGGGACTTTCTGGGGAGACGTGTCCGGGATGTCGTTCCAGCTCCCCAGAACCTTCAGCAGCTGGCCCTTGTCCTTCAGCAGGAATGGGCTGCAATTCCTCAAGCAACCATCAGGCAGCACACCAACAGCATGAGGAGGCGTTGCACAGCCTGTTTGACCGTTAACGGAGGCCCAATCCGTTATTAGAGACTTTCAGAACTCTTGTTATTTTTTTATGTCACCCTGCTTTGAGGGGAAGCGTGTAAAAAGTCACGTGACTAATTTTGTTGTTGATTTTTGCTTTGAAAATGTTGTTAACATGCTGTTGCATCCATAATGAAATAAAGCAAGTCTCTGATTATAAACGGAATTTGGTTATAGTCTCATTTATATCAATATCCTCTACTTTTTTTGAACACTGTATGTACATACAAATAGTCTGTATTATTATTATTATTATTATTATTATTATTATTATTATTATTATTATTATTATGGATGGATGGATGGATGGGTGGGTGGGTGGGTGGGTGGGTGGGTGGGTGGGTGGATGGATGGATGGATGGATGGATGGATGGATGGGTGGGTGGGTGGGTGGATGGATGGATGGATGGATGGATGGATGGATGGGTGGGTGGGTGGGTGGGTGGGTGGGTGGGTGGGTGGATGGATGGGTGGGTAGGTGGGTGGGTAGGTGGGTGGGTGGATGGATGGATGGGTGGGTAGGTGGGTGGGTGGGTGGGTGGGTGGATGGGTGGGTGGGTAGGTGGATGGATGGATGGGTGGGTAGGTGGGTGGGTGGGTGGATGGATGGGTGGGTGGGTGGGTGGATGGGTGGATGGATGGATGGATGGGTGGGTGGGTGGGTGGGTGGGTGGGTGGGTGGATGGATGGATGGATGGATGGATGGATGGGTGGGTGGGTGGGTGGGTGGGTGGGTGGATGGATGGGTGGGTGGGTGGGTGGATGGGTGGATGGATGGATGGATGGATGGATGGATGGATGGATGGATGGATGGATGGATGGATGGGTGGGTGGGTGGGTGGGTGGGTGGATGGATGGATGGATGGATGGATGGATGGATGGATGGATGGATGGATGGATGGATGGATGGATGGGTGGGTGGGTGGGTGGGTGGGTGGGTGAGTGGAGTTTTTCTGCCTCTCAGCACTTGGATGATGGTACCTCCATGGCAAGACCAGCTGGAACTAACATTTCAATAATACCAGTTATCAGGAAGCATGGACCTTGCTCCGAGCCATCTTAATGGCTGCAGCACACAAACATCTTAATGGCTGCAGCACACAAACATCTTAATGGCTGCAGCACACACACATCTTAATGGCTGCAGCACACACACATCTTAATGGCTGCAGCACACACACATCTTAATGGCTGCAGCACACACACATCTTAATGGCTGCAGCACACAAACATCTTAATGGCTGCAGCACACACACATCTTAATGGCTGCAGCACACACACATCTTAATGGCTGCAGCACACACACATCTTAATGGCTGCAGCACACAAACATCTTAATGGCTGCAGCACACACACATCTTAAGGCAAGACACGGGTCGAAAAGTTGGGAAAATTTCATATCTGGACGTTTTTGAGATAACATCAGTTTTGAGTAGTTCAAACACTTGCAAATGCCCCCACGTGTTTTTTTCGACCTGTCATTCGATAATTAGTTGAATAAAATGGCTTTTAAAAACATCACTCCTCGTAAAAAACGTTAAAAACGTCATTGATGCATCGTATTTTATGACTTTTGGAAAAATTGTAACTTTCGATCTATTCTACGAAGAGGTTCACGCCCGGTACCGTTGGAAAGCTCGTCTTTTCGATCGAGCACAGCAAGGGAAATAACTCCGCCAACTATAGTGGTCTATTTTTAGTTGATGATTTCAAACAGCGTACACAGGGTTGTTTGGAAACTCACTAGCCAATCATTGAGCTTAGAGAGGGAATTCCACTTGTTTCAACCAATCAGACTCCAAAGCGAGGATTCCCTGGCCCACAATGCATCGTAAACATGGCTGCCGCTTCAACGCTAATTCTCTCAGTTAGTTTATGTTTTGCACCAAATCGAATAAATTCGACTTCAATCAAACAATCAGAGAATGCCCATGAGTGAATAAACTCAACATTATGCCGCGACCGAAAAATAGTGGGCGAAGAGAGCAGCTTTCGGCTGCACGCACCTCGAAAATACTTCGCGGTCAAGGTCGAAAGTCTAGTTCTACTTCGTCAACGCCTGCGTTGACAGTGCCATCGCGATCGCTGCCTCCTCGTCCCTCCATCTCAACTGCCTCGATTCCGGAAGAAACTTCAAACACATCGGCATCAAGGAGGAAGATACAGATGATGCAGGCAGAAGCGAAGCAGCCGATTGAAACCGATCATAAGTGGGTCAACGTGCACTTAGATCAGCTGAGTGAACTAATGAACGATGTTCTTTGCCCGAACTGTTTTCGGTCTGGTCTCACCTTCAGCATACTATTCGATGAAAACAATGGCTTAGCCAGCAAACTTTGCTTGAAATGTGGAGCCTGTGATGCCAGAAGAATGAAGAAAGCTAATGTGGCAGCCTCTGTTCAGGCATAGCAACAGCGCCTACACTATGTGGCTTCATGCCTTCAACTCAAGGCATCAGAAGAGGAAGCTTCAGGAGGAAGAAGAAGGGGAAACCTATGGTGCTGGAATGGCAAACTGACTTGTTGTTGACTCATTCACAGCACGTGTCTCTCTGAAGTTGCCTTTATTGACCTTGGCATTTCCTGTGTAGTAGTAGGGCTGATCCTTTCCTCTTGAGCATGAACTTTTCCATCCCTGCATTTTTTTTGTACTGGGGACTGACTCACTGCACAAAAACACTAAAAACTGGAAACTGTAAGTTCAGTTTCACTTTTTAGCATGTGTAGTCCTGCTGGATGAATGTATGAATAAATGAAACAAGCTTTAGCCATGATGGATAGTTTTAGTAGGACTTATGCATGACTAAAAGTTGTTTTTGCCATTTTCTCAAAATGTGTTTTTTTTTCATAGAGTTCAAATCAAATAATTACTAAAACTCATCACAGGATGATGATGATGACTTGTAATTTTGCAGGTATGTTACATATATAATAATTTATGAACATACAGACACTTTTTGCTGTGAACTGATTATTTGGCCAGATATGATTTTTTTTCTTTGATGATGAACCTACTTTATCTGCAATTCGGATATTGATGTGGAAGCAATAAGTACATTTTTTTTACTTTTTGCATTACAAACATAATCTTCTCTACATTTAAAGATAAAGAGTGTACAATTTTAATGCAAAAAGAATTTTCAAGAAATATCAAGTAGTTAAGAAGTTATAGAAATTTGAAAAGATACAGAAATTTGCATATTTTTGCATGTTAGGCGGCCATTTTGGATTACCCATAATTCTAATTACTGTCAAACTTTGATGTTTTGATTTACTGTTATGAGTTCGTTCATGCCAATGAAACAAAAAAAATTCAATAACCATATTAAAAAATTTCATGCTTCCTAGTAGTGTCTTGCCTTAATCACGAGGTGAAAGTGTATTCACGAAACACGTTTGAAACTATGAGCGTTCAGTGAATTAGCTCTTTCAAGTGTGACGCCCGTGTGTGTACGCTTTAACGAGGTAATTTTCAAAAAATTTCAATGAGTTTAAATGCAAAATAAGTCTCAAACCTACGAGTGTTCAATGAATTTGCTGCGGTTTGCGAGTGCGGTGGAGAAGTTTAAACAGTACACGAATTAGCTCTGGTGCAATCTGTGTGCCAAGAGCAAACGTACATGATCATACATGTGCGAGTTAAATAAACAGTACACGAATTAGCTCTGGTGCATACCGTGTGCCAAGAGCAAACGTACATGATCATACATGTGCGAGTTAAATAAACAGTACACAAATTAGCTCTGGTGCATGCCATGTGCCAAGAGCAAACACACATGATCATACATGTGCGAGTGAAATAAACAGTACACGAATTAGCTCTGGTGCATGCCGTGTGCCAAGAGCAAACACACATGCAACAATGTCCATGCAAAAGTAGCACAAGTCACCGTGCACTTTCGGCCCTAGATTCACCACTAAAGCATGATCTGACCATGATCTGACTGAAGTTTATGAAAAGGAGGTGGAAAAAAAGGCAAACGATGTGCTTATTGTCAACGTTTATAACGGGCTCAATTCACATGATATCTACAATACTATTCCAGTGTGTGCAAGACAGAGTAGCTTTAGACAATTAATTTAGTAAGGGTTGAAAAAAGACAGGACTGGTATTACATACAAGATTAAAAACAAAACAAAATAATACAAAACAAAAAGAGCATTATTAATGCTTGGCGACTGTGTTATAGACAAACGTATAACAAACTTTTAAACAACATCCACATGCAGGCACATCTTTCCTTCATCTGTCACTGTGAAGTTGAAGCATATCAGACGGACCAAGAAATATAATCCAAACGAAGGCTGTAAACATTTTCAGGTTGAGCAACCAAATCACCAACTGTGTTTATTGATGATGTCAAAACAATTCCAAGGGAGTTAATTCTTGGTCAGTGCGGTAGAAGAGAATACAGACCATTGCAGTTATGTACAGAAATGACAGCATTTACACAGCGTTCGCAATCCCGGAAAGATGACTGTCTAAAAGAACAATCACCAAACTACTTTGGAACAGAAGAAAAACACGGCCATGGCGTTAAACAACCTTTGTGAATATAGAAAGCCCGAATTTCAAGTTCACTTCGAACTATGGCGTATAAGGTTACTGAAAGCAAAGTCAACAGATATAGTCACAACATATTTTCAATGTTTGGATTTTAGCATGAGCAGATGTTGGATACTTTTTTTGTGCAATGGAGTACACCACATCAAATGACAAACTTACTTGAAAATACATCAATACACGTCTAATCATTAGGTACTATTACAAAAGCTCTACATCTTTTACATACAGTATGGGAGGTGGAGGTGGGGAGGATGGGGAGGTAAAGTCACAAAAGGCATTTCTTTTTTTTTTCTTCATAACAATGCACATACATCAAATGTCATTGATTTAATGTTTAATCTAATATAGCCAAGAGGTCAACTAGCCCGCCAAAACCAATCAAGCTGCGAGAAATCGAAGAGGAAGGAGGTGGAGGACCCATGAAGACACATGGTGAGCTTCTATCACATTACTTGTATTGCCTTGCCTTGGGCAGTGATGTCGAAAAGGCAGCATTCTGCAGCACACTGGGCCCAAGTCTCCACAGCAGAGTTTTCAATCACCGATCTAAGTGGCACTGACTACGCGTATACATGACTCGGCCACTCCAACAGTTGAATCTGATGGTCACCATGTTGCAAATGCCTTTTTGTGACAAAGAACATGCACACTCATTTCACATGGACCATAGTGCATTCAAACAAAGAAACCCTCAAGAAATGACACCTAGAATTACATGTGCACTGCGAGGCTTGTACATATTCATGCAAACAACGACTATTTTTACATGCATAATAAACGTAAACGTATTTGATATTGCAATACATAGGCATAACATGAATAGTCATAATGACAGTTAAGATATTATAAGCAAAAAAGGTCAATGAAGTTAACTGATAAAGCTCACTTACCAAACTCCTTGCAACAATATGGTGGAGAAGCTAGTTGCAGGAACTTTTACGAAATAATTTCAACTTATTACCTAACCTGGACCCTCGTCCCTTCAGCTTTTGTCTATATCAAAGCCGAACCAAGAGTTCGCTCAAGAAAACATTAATGTCTCAGATGAAGTGTGTCAATTCAGACACTCCTGTGTTAAAACCAAGTCAGCAATGCCAAACCGAGAACATCAACAGAGTTACATCATGAATGTGTCATAAGAAATGTATTGCCAGGTTGTGTTTCATACTTCTTTCACATTTAAATCACAGAATGCGCCATAGAAAAGGTACATGAACCACAAATAAAGACAACGCACTCTGCATTTTTCACTGAGTTGATTGGTCTAGTTTTACACCAAGCAAATCACTGATATGTCTCTAAATATACCATTATACTTCCACCTGTATCATCTGGGCTTGTCAGTCACGCACCATGAATATATGCAAATCGGTCACTTCGGTGGGACTTTAATCTCTCAGAGGTCACTTGTTTTCCAAGCACCAATGCATCCCTACTCATCCAGAACCGGCTGACACCGGATTGGCTGTCACGAAGAGCAAGTGATGTTGCCTGAAGCAACCTCTCACTTGTATCACTCTGGACAGAACTTTTAGTACACTGAATTGAACACAGTTCTATGAAAATACTAGTCTGGTTAATTGGGCGACAAATACTGTTGTAGAGGACTTCAGGAGAGGAATCTTGAACGCCTGTAAACATACTTCTCTTTGCAAGAGTACGTACTTATGAGACATCAATGGCGACACAGGCACTATGTTGGCACAACATAAATTCGAATGGCCAGAGGACCATTCATGTACATGTATGTACATAAACCAATTGAGATGGGCAACGCGTCTTGCATGCACACTTGCAATCAGCCAGATGCACACACCTAGTGAAACCCTGAAGGAAAAAAACCCACAACGCACACACACACGCGCACACACAAACACACACGCACTCACACAAATGTGCGCGCGCGCACACACACACAAATACAACCATGCTTACACAAAGAAAGATTCTGACAGGCATGTTCACACATTCGTACACACACGTTAATTTTTATTCACCAGTAAAACTGCTTCGGCATGCTGAGGAAGCTGCAAGCAAAAAGAGGCAGAGCGATACCGGGACATCTCCGTAACCTCCAATAACAAAGTGGCACGGTGGAGTTGGTGGGGTGGGTGTGAGAGAAGTGATTGGAGGTGGGGGTAGAGTGGTAGTGAGTGTATCAGCGGGAGAGGAGGTACTCGTGAAGGGGAACTGAAATTTTAGTCTTTGAATGTTGGATCTCCCTAAAGTGAACAAAATGGACATATTTCTGAGGAAAAGATTTCCACCCAAATGAGCAAGTACCCTTGGTCGCCTTGCAGTTACACTCAGCACTCCCCTCCACTACAAGTTACACTCAGCACTCCCCTCCACTACAAGTTACACTCAGCACTCCCCTCCACTACAAGTTACTCTCAGCACTCCCCTCCACTACCGTAGTTGCTGAGTCTGGAAGCGCCCATCCCTTCACGAGGTAAAACAGGTATGGGCTCTTTGATAGGATTTTTTTTTTCTCTCCAAAGAAACAAACCCACTGCAAGAACAGTCAAATGGGTTCTTTTCGCAAACATTGCACCTATGGATGCACTCATCCTTTGGATCCGAGACAGCAACATAAAAAAAGGGGGCAATGATGTCAGGTGTACAGCACTGCACTAGAGTAAAAACTCAAACGCGAGCTGCTGTTTGCAAATTAAAACAATAAACAACAACAACAACAAAAACAGCAGCAACAACAGCAACAACAACAACCCCTCCATTCACCAAATTTGTATGACAACTCAAACAAGGATGTGTCACTATCAGTAAAACCAGCAGAGGCATCATGAGCTGATACAATAACATTCAAAGCAAGGAAAAGACCCAAACACCAAACGAAATGTACAATAAAGTAAGACTGGTGTAAAGAGAACACATGAATCATGAAATTCTTCAAGGTAAACAGAGTATTGTTCAATGCCTCATTCTAAGTAGTCATCATGACATACATGAAGTTTACAAATGCATATCTACATTTCAACGTCCCAGAAGAATTTCAGGAAAAGACACCAGCACAGAAGACAGAAACCAGTTAAACATATCATCCATTAGAAACATAAATATTGAAACAATATCTGAAGACAATAATGAAATACAGCTATTTTTTAACCTTTAAACCCATGGTTTCTTTTCAAAACATGATTTTTTTTAAAGCACAGCTTGGATTATCACTAGTACTTGGATTCAATCTTACTTAAAAATGCTAAAGCAAAGGCATTACAAAATTGTAATAACACATGTAAATAAGGGCTTAACTAATTTGTAAAACATTAACATTACAGGTAAATTGATTTGATATAGCAATTTTGAATAATATATTAATTGTAAAAACAATTTCAAAGGAAACTTTATTAATGTGGTCAACAATTTGATTTCTAATGAAAACTTAATTCTTCGGTGTAAATTGATTTTGCCAAACTTGTGAATAAATCTATCAGTTTGAACCATTCATTACCATCTTCAGAAAGTAAACATCACGAAATAGTAGAAGAAACTTCTCCTATGTTTTTTCACAACTGACACTCCCAAGATGAAACGCTTAATATATCAACTGTTTTCAATATTGGGCCTTAATAAACTGCCAGAGAGGTCAAATAAGAAACAAAAACCGCATCAGAGCCATTCAAATCTGCCATTGAGTCCCCAACTTCGCTCCACTAAACCCTCACTTTATGTCACTTTGCTCTCTAAACGGAGGGCCACATGTACGCTTGTATGTCAATATCACCAGGTCAGGAAGACTCCACCCCCAGAGTAGGGTCAACATTTCAGAAGAAATGTAATCAAGACCGGCCACTTCAATCCAAGAGTGATGGGAACATCAACATCAGCAGACTTTCGGGTGTTTGTCATTAGACCAGCAAATACTTCAGAAACTCTGAGTCACTTTCAGGTAACAGGACTAAGGTACTTCCACAGCCCAGTGGATGCACTTCTGCATGCCTGCTGGCTGATCAGAGGTCAGAGGAGAGCAACCATTAAGTTGCAAGAGGTGGACACTTTGATGACGGCGGACTTTCAGGAAACAACGTATCTCTCTGCAGTCTCTCCTTTCAAATGAAATAGGCTGAAGAAAAAGGCATTAGACCACCAGAGAGCTATGCTAAAATCAACAAAATAAAATCCATGAAGATTGGTAGTGAGCCTAATCATCCTATAAAATTACATTCAAAAGACTCATTGAAAACGTTTCAGTTAGTCTTTCTTTAGAAGCGACCTTTCCTTATCTAGGGTCTACTACGCAACATGGGATGCCAAGTAACGCTCTAACATGGGCAAACTTTTATCTTCAGTTGGTCCAGTCATATGTAGAAGCCCTTAAATTGTGCAACATAGTCTCAAAGATTGACAGAGAACCTGAGCAGCCACACATCCAACACTTCCTTTGGAATGCGGAAGTCCCAGAGGTTTTCAGATGGACTTATTCCTACCCAAACGCTAAGTCTGAATCCTGACATGAACACTCAAAACGCATCCTATTCAAGAGCGGGACAGGGAAAAAGAAAAGGGGGAGAATGGAGATTGGTCTTGCAAACCATACCACATGCAAGCACAAGAAAGGTAGAAACAGGAGGTGGACTCAAACTGACTAGAGAAGACAATGGGCTGGCTGGGGAGACCTGGCTTCACGTCAAGCTGTGCCCCAGCTGTCTTCTACCTCACCAGGTGACTTCTAGAATAATTCTGTGGTGATTCACTGTGACACATGTAAGTAGCCTCTGCCCATCTAAGTGAGTCACAGCAAACATCCACAAACACATGATGAAAGGGGTGAGGGTGCTGATCCCTTAAACCAATGCAAGAACTTCATGTCCCCTCATCACATTCCAGCTAAAAGTCTCAGAAAAAATATACAATGTCAATATGCAATGTCAACTGATAAGAATGTCAACAACTGACAGGATTTCGTTTTCTCATAACAACACAGTATCCCTATCAATATGATGAAGATAAAGTCTTCCCTTAACTCTTGAACTCCTGATGAACTTAACCATATTTTAAAAAGACAGGTTTATAGGGTGGCAATGGGTGCTGCAGGAATTGAAAGAATTAAAAAATTAAGCTACAAGATTTACAGACGAATCATACAATTGAAATTATTGTTTACAACAAGGAAAGATGGTTCTGGTAACAACAAACTATCAAAACGCTTTATGTCTGACAAGAGACAAAAGAATGGAAGACCTTTTGCCTGCAGAAAGGATTCATCCAGTTATCTGGGAGATACGACTCCTGCAACACCTACCAAAGAGTGCAACACTTATTCCTAACAATCTTTTTGCCAGCAGTTGAAGAAACATATCTGCACAAATAGAGATCATTCAGTCCCAAAGGGGCATATTTTCTTCATTGCTCAAGAGCCAAGGCACACACAAATTCTTAACTTATTTCTGTTTTCCATTACATTTCATAACTTTTTGTAAACC
This sequence comes from Theodoxus fluviatilis, assembly GCA_034096865.1. Lineage (NCBI taxonomy): Eukaryota > Metazoa > Mollusca > Gastropoda > Cycloneritida > Neritidae > Theodoxus > Theodoxus fluviatilis. The sequence continues at coordinate 30,020 of JAWQFJ010001197.1, forward strand.
CCACAAATCTGGGCCGTGGTTTTCTTTATTCAACTTGGAGATGAATCCTGCCCATATGCATCTAGGAACATCNNNCCACCACCCCTTTTCTTTTCCAATGTGACCATAGCCACAACTTTCTAAATATTTTTACTTTTTATCTCTTTGTGGGATTTTAGTCTCCTTTTCCCATGGACTCTCAGGTAGTTAGTTGGGTGTATGGATGGGTAGGTAGGTAGGTGGGTGGGTGGGTGGGTAGGTAGGTAGGTGTTCATTCTATTATGCGCCTTTCTCACACCGAGGCATGCTCAAGGCGCCTACAATTGTTTTCGGATAGGCCCTTTCTGAAATTGGTCAGACTCTCCGACCTCCTCAGTTCTTCTGGAGCGGAGTTCCAGAATCTTGGACCCACGAATAAGACAGATCTATAGGTGTTATCTCCTGATGTGTTTTGGGGGGAAATGCAAAGAAGAAGCCTCCCCGATGACCGTAGGAGTCTTGGTGGTTTGTACTCTTGTAAAATCTGACAGCTATATCAGTTGTGGTGCCACTGTGCGGCGGTGGCCCGTCGGAGTCGACGCAGGCGAGAACGCGCGGCCCTCATCTCCTCTGGCGTCCCAGTGTGACTGCAGACCGATGACAGAGCCGCACACGCTAGGGCGGTGAAGGCACTGGGGTGTCTGTAAGGAGGGCGCTCTGTCAGCAGCCGTCCTAATTTCCCTGGCTGTGGTGGGGTGGAATCGGTGACTGTCCTTTACTTGAATGCACGTCAGTGTGATTGTCATGAACCCAGAGCTCAAGCTGCTTTGGGGCTAACTGAAGGTGTTCCTTTACACAGCCCTTCAATCTTCATGGAGAGGGGCGACCTCGACTTCTATGGTCTCCTACAAAGGCCCCATACAGAACTTGTCCTTTACACAGCCCTTCAATCTTCATGGAGAGGGGCGGCCTCGGCTTCTATGGTCTCCTACAAAGACCCCATACAGAACTTGTCTGGGTAACCGCATTCGCCCAACCGTATCATGTGGCCAGTCCATAGCAGCTGAAAACACACACGCACACACACACACACACATACACACACACACACACACACACAAGTATCATGCACTCAGCACATTTGAAGTCCGATTGGCCAAGAAGCTCCATACTGGTGGTCCTGTCTTGCTGGCGGATGACTATGGCGGATGTCCATGGCGGAGCCCATACGGAACTTCTCAAGCTGGAGAGATATGTCTTCGGAAAGACTCCAAGTTTCACATGCATAGAGCAGGCTGGTAAGGACACCTGTCTGTGTGCCTTTAGTTTTGTGTGCTACTTGGTGCCACTGTATAAGCAAAGAAATCACGTCCTTTCGTAACATATGATTCGCCAGCAAAGAGAACAAATACGAAGTATGATGTTCAAACGTTATTCTTCTTTGAAGTGCAGAAAAGAATATACCTCTACAAAACATGACAAGCAGCCTTGCCTGTTTCCTGTCTCGATGACAGACAGGAATCTACCAGCTAAATGCCTCCAAATAAAACAATCAAAGTCTCATCAAAGAGTTTAATCTAAAAATGGAAATGTATGCATCTTGTTCTAAAGATGTAAAAATCAGATGGGATAAAATATGAGCATCACTTTTCTTTCCAGTAAAGACTTCATTCCTACAAATCAAATCACCTACTCCAAGATCTTCCCTGATCTTTAGAAAGGACACAACTAAATGAACCATGATTTTGCTAGGAATGTCGATTTTTGCATTGTTGCAAGAACTCTAGTGTACTATTACGACTGTCCTCAACCTTTGTAAACCACCGTCCTTTATTTTCTGTCCACACCTTGAAATGCTACGTACTTAAAGCTTTGAATATCATAATCAACTTAATGCACACCTATAAGGCCTATGTACGAAAATCTCTGGAGGGTTATGTCATACTGGATATACAAAGGGGAAACATAATTCATGAAAAGCCCAATTTCAACCACACTATGCACTTACTGTAACTACATCATTTCCGTCTTCAAATTAACATCTTTATCTTGTTCTGCAGACCATATGCATTTCGTAATTTCTGTGGGAACAATTCCTTACAAATCACACATTGTTTAGATTACGGCTCCAAACAAACAATATGATAACTCTCTTTACAAAATAACAATCGTATAATATCAACAACTGTCAATCATAAAATAAAGCTCACCATGAACTATTCATAAATAATCTTCTATGGGGTTAAATAATTACACACTTAACTATAAGTCAAACTTATGACAGCAACGTTGCATGCGAGTTCCGCAGTTACTCATGCAAGTCTGCTCGCGCTGTTGGAAAAACCAGCTGGGCTGCTTTCCACGTAAGAGCAACATCCGGGGACTCCCATCCAGTCGTATTCCATTGGGACTTTTCATGATTAGAAAAAAATCAACGCGTCTCGTAAGCAACCTTCCGACTTGAAGTGCAGAAAGATTGACTGTCAACTATGTGAAATATGCTCCCGTCTCAGTACTGGGGAGAAAAAAGTTTCAGCAGCGAACGCCCTATACTTTTGTCCTTTTCTTGAGAAGAGAAACATGATTGTTGACGCCCTAAAGATTCAGCAGGTCACACAATCTCTGGTAGCGAACAAATCATCTTCGAGTCGTCTTACATTAAATTGGGATTTGTGGTAGACGGCCAGTGGCTATAAATAGATACCGGTCCAACAGTTGTGGTTACGTCTGTCCATTACTGGCACAGTCGGGTAACCGCAGTAATGGTGGTTACACTTCAGCGGAGCGAGACAGCATTCAAGGGAGGCAACTGCCTTTTAGGAGTTGTTTCCCTTGTAGCTCTGCGCCCGCAGTTGACGAATCCTGTGCCGCATTTAATTGCTTTTTGGTCAACCGACTTCAAAATTGTGGAAAGTCAGGCATTATATATCTTCTGTAGCGGTTTAACATCCTTTTCCGACTATATATAAATAATACATGTTTACATTATTTATTTTTAGTGTTCTCTCAGGGAAGGATCTGTAATATTTTCTGCTGTTAAAAAAAATCACTGACTGAGAAGAATTCAGTCACCAAATAAACTTACCATAAGCATTTTCCAAGTTAAATTAATAGCAAGTGATTTCAAGGAACATAATAATTTCTATTGGACAATTCTCTTTGCATTAGTGATCAACACTAAAATGGCTAGATGATGAAATAAATGTGAATAAAAATACATAATAAAATACTCTAAAACGAAAAAAGGTCTGGAATTCATCAGAACAGCCTCACAACTTGGTAGTGATCAATGAAAAACATGAACTGTGTCAAGGGTCGGGGTGGCGAATGAATGGATGAGCATGACAGCTGACAGGTCAAGGTCACTCAAAATGAACACGGGAAGTCAGCATCACCACAACCTTGAACATGGGTGCAGCACCTCTTCAGCACAGTAAGTCTAGTGTCGAAACACAGCTTGACTTGCCACAGCAAAAGCCACTCTCAACACAGAATATGCGTAGATTACACTCCCTCAGAGGTATCTCTTGACTGACAGTGCCAGCTCCACACAACACTTGCAATACTCCTGCAGAGCAAACACGGCATTCACACGTAGCTATGGTTACCAAATACAGCCACTACTTGTCTGGCAGACACTGATCAGTGCTCACAAAAGCAGGAGCATGGGTTATTTTCATGAAGAGTTTGCAAGCACCATGTGTTTTAGCAGCAAGGAAGATGGTATGCACTTGTTTCAAAGTGCATGAGCAACACAGGATTAATCTCAAGCTGTCTGAGCAATGAAAACTGGGGTCAATACTTGGTCCACACTGACATGAGACTAGCCTTGAAGCCCAGCACAGATATCTGTCTGACTGAAGACTAACAGATCACAACACCCAAGAGAAAACAGCCACCACTCCTACAAGGCAGTTTGACTCAGTTTCTCCCTCTCTCTATCACTCCACCCCATCATCTCCCTCACTCACACACTCTCTCACACCTTGAGGCATCATTGGAGAGAAGAAACATGACAGCTACAAGAGGGAAAATGCCCACAATCAAAGAGATAAGGAATGCAAGTATCATGGCATGACAATGAAGTCATATCCACAGCAGCAGCAACACAATCTTGTTGCTCAAAAACAACATGGCAGGATTGTTAGTTCTTTCATTATTTTTTTTTTATAAACATAGATTGCACCATGTAGGTTTTACAGAGCAGGTAATTTGGTGCTCATTCCACGTATAACCCCAATAAACCTCGGGATCATTGCTTGAATTTCTCTTGCATCTTATACAAAAAGAAAAATGTTAATTCCAAACTTCAAATATTACAGCAGACAGGAATCAGGTGATCCAGATTTGGCCAACAGTGCTTCAGTCTCTTATGAAATCTTTGCAACCCGCAGGTTACACAGCTCTCTGCAAAAATTGGCATCGAACATCGCTTGTAGTTGCTGTCAAGATGGCATTGACAGCAGGTGGAGTTGCACTCGGGCCCTAAACTTCCATCTGGCCTTCCCCTCATGCCTGGCAAAGAGTGATTTACACAGCACTCTTCCACAATGCAAGGCAGCAAATCTAGCAGGATTCTTCGTGGAAGAATCAGAGCATTTGGAAAAACTTCCATCTGCAAATGTTATGTTTACAGAAAAACCATCAACATCATGGATGCTGCTTGCTTTGCCTTTGCAACAACAACAATGATTTTCATGCTGCAAGATGTTCGAAACGGAAGGTCTTGGAAGTAAAGCAACACCCCCTCCACCACACTGCCTTGTGCAAGGCAGGAAAAGTAAATAGCATAAAGCAGGATAAATCATTCACCTCATTTTGACATGAAGTGCAGCAGTTACCTCTCCTACATCGCCTACATTTTCTTTTCTTTTTTTCCTTATTGCAACTGCAGAAGCGTTTTCACAAACTCCTTATCTATGCACTATAAACACTGATGAAGTCAACAATTCAGCAACTGGTGCCAACACAAGCCGGATGTCTTGGTGGAGTTTAAGGGGAGATATGGGGATCAAAGAAGGCATTTTTACTGCAATGAGTTTCAAAACTTTTTTGCATGGCAAAAAAAAACACTTTTGCTTCAAAGTTTTAAAAAAAGTAGGTCATTTGTTAATTATATGGCCACCACTACACATAGGTTATTTTTGCTTTTTAAAATCAATATACATCTCAAAAACTACATACAGCAAAATCAAAATCTTCATTTCTCCAAATGTGTAATTTGAATCTTTGAAACTTGTCACATCCTTTTAGGAAAATTCTAAACATTTTTTGAAAATATATTTACTGCTTTTATGTACTATACATGACATTGAAAAAATACCTTAAAATATCCTCTTTTATAATTTTTTTGTATGTGTAGCTATTGAACTAGGGGCTGATATCACAAATCCATCTGATAAGATGTTGCTACATAATACAAAACACATCCTGAAAATTACATACCTGCATAATTTCAAGTAGTTTTTTTTATATAAAATGAGAAAAAGGGAGAAAAAAAGAAACTTGGGAAAACTTGCTTTTTCCATCTTCAATGCATATCCAACAATGCCTATGAAAATTCTCAGTGGGGTAAGGTTTTTCCTTGGTATTTTTACATGTTTTCTATGATGTTTTAAGTAGAGAGACTATTAAATTACATTGCTGCAGGTTGAAGCAGCAGAAAAAAATGCTGATAAGTCAAAATCACCAGGCAATGACATTTTGACCCATTTTCATACCCATGTCTCCCCTTAAGCTACTACTCTTGAAGTCATCCTTTGAAATAAGATAATCTCTCATGAAGGATACGGCAACAAGTTTGGAATAAATTAACCCTAAATACAACAAAAACAACATCAAAAAGCATTTTTTGATTGCAGCGCAATATGTCAGACTGCCAAATGACTTCTCACAAAAGGAAGAACACTGAATACGCCACTATGATGAACCCTGCTTTACTCAAACAACCATACAGGGATGGCTGAATGTTGAAAGTTTACAAGAAGCACTGCTGACCAAAACCTGGTTATTCCCATCCATGTATGCAGTCATGCACGGCGTTGTTTGTCAGTCGAGTCACAACTAGGCTCCCAGCAGTCCAAAAACTATCCACAAAAGTCAACAGTCTTTCGTATGATAATAGTAGCCTCAGATAACTGAGAAATCTTTACAAGCTCTTTGTTTAACTAAGTTTCTTCTGGAAATTTGCAACAAGCATCCGTGAAATGTTGGGAATTCAGTCAGCTAAAAATGATATGTCAGTTTTAATAAATTATCTATCATTCTCCACTTAGTTGGGTACAAACATTATCTCATCTTTCAGTGCTTCACAAATGTCAACAAAACCTTGCCAGCATTTCCCCAAAATGTAAAAATTAAAATTCAACCTCAGTCACACTGAAAGATATGCATCAGCTTTGACTTTTTTTTTAAAGAAGAAAGGTCGATGCTTGTAATTCGGTTTTTGCAAGTTTCTCTTAGGCCAAGATGATTCTCTTCCCATGTGTATTGTTACTCTGTCACAAGATTTTTGGTACATACAGTCACCAATATGACAAAAGAGTCACTTCATATAAATCTGTCTCCTGTCACGAGTTGAAGGTGGTTGTCTATCTCTTGGGGTAGCAAGTAATCTTCTCTCCATCATAACACAGTGGAAGTGTGAGTCTTGATCCTGAAGTGCTAGGCATGTCATGCAGTGATATATGTCCGTGGAGACTCATCCATCATAAATCACTTAGTTCTAAAAGTGAGGACACAGCATACACCTAATAGGGACTTCTGGCCCCAAGGTCACCTCACGTCGATGTGATGCAGAACAATCTGCACAAACTTTGTTATCACATCCCTAAGCTACTGGCATCTCCAATCAGAAAAGATGGAAGGGTGACCCATCCAAATTGGCAGAAAAAAAGAAAATAAACAATCTTCCAAAAAATTTCTTCACAATCCAATCCTCAGAGTCTACTGAGGATACTGGTGGAACTTCCTCACACAGACGCCTGGTGCATTGGGCTAAATAAATTAACTCCAAAACCTTTCACCATGAAAAGCTGGTGAATGGTAAAGGCAGAGCAGTTTGATGCAAGACACCCAGGTCTGGTGTTGGGAAAGACTGGTGAGGACTTGAGGCAGCCTTGCTCATGATGATCATGGCCCCCTGCATCATGAGAGGTCAGCCAGAGCCTGGGCAAACTCCGAGTCATCAATGACACTGCCAAGCTGGATGCCTCGGATGTCCAGTGCCTTCAGAGTGGTCTCGTCTATCAAGACCTTCTCCAGCTTGGCGTGCAGTTTGTTGCTGGTGTGGTCCTCCCGCAGCCGCTCCACCTGGTCACTGCGCATGCAGATGTTGTAGATGAAGATGCCCTGCTTGTCACTGTAAGCCTGAAGCACCAGTGTGCCTCGGTCCTGCTCAAAGTACTTGATGACCGCGTTCTGGACGACTTGGTCAAAGAGGCTGTAGAACTCCGCAGCTCTCTCCTGGAAGTACTTCCCTGAGCTGCGCCAGGCCTCCACCAGCTCCACTTTGGACATCCGAGGGCTGGACCTCACCTGGGACAGCCGCTTCATTTCCACCAGCTCCAGCTGTCCGTTGTATTCCATGATGATGGGATCGTAGTTCTCCTTGTCCTCACCATTCTGAACACGCACCACAGGCACACTGCCCCCAGTGTTGTTCCTGCGGCGGTTTCCATCCGAAACATTGGCTTCTTTCCGTGGACTGAGACTCCTCTTGCCCTCAGTCATCCAGTCCTCACTAGAAGCCCTCTCTCCCTGACGAGAGGTAGATTTGCTTGGGCTTTTCTTTGAGCTGCTTCCTTTCTTAGAGGAAGAGCTAGGTTTTCTCTCCTTGTCTGGGGATCTGTTTGAGTTTCCTCCTCTGGATGGGGAGGAGACAGACCCCCGATGGTCTGATCTTTCTCGAAATCGGTTGTCGCCATTCACAGGGGTAGGCCCTGTGCTGTGGCTGGAGTCTATGGGGTGGGAGGAATTTGTCGACCCTCCTCCGTTGAGTGTGTATTTCTTTTCTTTGTTTTTTTTGCGTTTTCGAAACATTGGAAAGCAGAGACAGAGGCAGCGGTTCTTGGGTTTCACTTCATCTTCGTCATCTTCATAGGAGTACTGGATCTTGCGCCCAGAGGAGTGCAAGTTCCCCGTGTCCAGCATGGTCATGTTCTCATAGGAAGCGTTTTGTCTGCGCGCTAAGGCAGCCGCATCCAAGTCCTTCTCGAGACTGCTTTTCTCATCAGTGCAGCCATCATCTCTAGGAGCCAGAATCTTCATGGACAGAATATGCACTTTGATGGTCACTTGTCCTGGAAAACAGAGGGCAGGAATTGTCAGATAAGGATGAGCTATATTATTATGGGAAAATGTTCATTATGTAATGAGAATATCAAAATCTTGTCTTTTTCTTTGCTGATCTGCACTTTAAAAAACATTCAGTCATCAAATAATCATGACAAGAATGTAAAAAGTTCAGACGTAAGCCATGTTTTCTCTTTATTTCTAAAGGAATGGAGAAAAAATATTTTCATTAAAGACCACACAGATACTATATGAATCATATCATGATGCCATTGCTGCTGCTAGGAAGTCAATGATGATATTGATTACAGTATATACAACAGTTTTGAAACTTTTAATAGATATTTTACTCAGAAAAGGTCTCACCTTTATGTCTCTGTTTTTCCCAGTACCCTGAAAAGACAGAAAAAGAATGACAATGTTGGCCTCCATATCAAACCAAACTTCCTTCATGTTTCCTCATCAGGTTCCCTTTTATCACCACTATCCCTCAAGAGCATATCTGTATTTCCTACAAAAGGCAATCAGAAATTTAGGCACAGCAGAAGTATGTGAATAACCTTTCACACAAACAAGCTTTAGAAAACTAAATGACACATTACAACTTAAACTTTCATTTCAGAGATATGGACCAAGGAAGGCTTAGTGTATACTGTACATGTATTAAATTGGTCTTTTTTCATTTTGGGGGGTATTGTCTTGCACAGTATTGTCATGTATTATGGTGCATTGCTTTACATTGCACTGCACATCACAGCAGTACATTGCTTTGGACAGCACAGCAGTACATTGTATAGGACAGCACAGCAGCACATTGTATAGGACAGCACAGCAAAGCAGCACAATGCATTGCACAGCAAAGCTGCACATTGCATTGCACAGCACAGCAGTACATTGGACAGCACAGCAGTACATTGCATTGCACAGCACAGCAGTACATTGCATTGCACAGCACAGCAGCACATTGCATTGCACAGCACAGCAGTACATTGCATTGCACAGCACAGCAGCACATTGCATTGCACAGCACAGCAGTACATTGCATTGCACAGCACAGCAGTACATTGCATTGCACAGCAGTACATTGCATTGCACAGCACAGCAGCACATTGCATTGCACAGCACAGCAGTACATTGCACTGCACAGCACAGCAGCACATTGCATTGCACAGCAAAGCAGCACAATGCATTGCACAGCAAAGCTGCACATTGCATTGAACAGCACAGCAGCACATTGCATTGCACAGCACAGCAGCACATTGCATTGCACAGCACAGCAGTACATTGGACAGCACAGCAGTACATTGCATTGGACAGCACAGCAGTACATTGCATTGGACAGCACAGCAGCACATTGCATTGCACAGCACAGCAGTACATTGCATTGGACAGCACAGCAGCACATTGCATTGGACAGCACAGCAGCACATTGGACAGCACAGCAGCACATTGCATTGGACAGCACAGCAGTGCATTGCATTGGACAGCACAGCAGCACATTGCATTGGACAGCACAGCAGCACATTGGACAGCACAGCAGCACATTGCATTGGACAGCACAGCAGCACATTGCATTGGACAGCACAACAGTACATTGCACAGCACAGCAGTACATTGAACAGCACAACAGAACATTGGACAGCACAGCAGTACATTGGACAGCACAGCAGCACATTGCATTGGACAGCACAACAGTACATTGCACAGCACAGCAGTACATTGGACAGCACAACAGAACATTGGACAGCACAACAGTACATTGGACAGCACAGCAGCACACTATCATCCCCAAGTCACCTTTTCCAGAGACTGGCTTGATTCTCTGCGTGGTATCCAGAGAGCTGGCCAGGTGCATCTGTCCCGACTGGCGCAGGGCATTGATGAAGAGCTGCACGCTCTTGCCACCCACGCTCTCTAGGTGCTGCAGCAGCGCTCGGTTCTGCCGTCGGACATCACGCTCCTGGCTGAGAGATGTTGCAGTGTCTGAGTCCAGCACACCATGCTTGACCAGGTAGTCGTAGATGGACGCCGCATCCAGCCCTTCCACCAGGTCCTGCCGAGTGCTCAGGCTTATTTCCTGCAGCTCCCGCCCCAAAGACACCACAGAGCTCTGTGTGGCAGAGAGAGAAAGAGATGTTTCTACATGTGGTTTGGCTAGAGAATGTTGGCTGAAGTCACACGGTTTTTCACAAGTGGATAATGCACTGAGTGCTCTGCAATTTCCACCTGAGCAACATTACCAAGTTCAGGGAGGGAGGGAGGGAGGGAGGGAGGGAGGGAGGGAGGGAGGGAGGGAGAGAGAGAGGGAGGAGGGAGGAGAGGGAGAGAGAGAGAGAGAGAGAGAGAGAGGGGGGAGGGAGGGGAGAGAGAGAGAGAGAGAGAGAGAGAGAGAGAGAGAGAGAGAGAGAGAGAGAGAGAGAGAGAGAGAGAGAGAGAGAGAGAGAGAGAGAGAGAGAGAGAGAGCAATGATGACAGTGGATGCTAGCTGATGAATTCAGGAAACCAAAACAGTCACCATAAAAAAGGAGATTGAGAGCTGAAGGCAACTCAACTTTTGGAGAGGAAAAAAATTTCAGGAAAGATTTCCCCAGCAAGTAAACATTACGAAAATTTTCAGCTGCAGCAGCAGCAACTTGTCAACAAAGGGAGATATTTACCCGTGTAGGCGCATCCTTGGATTCTACTTGGAGTAACCTCCCCTGGCTGCTCTCCTCCTTACCCAGACTGGGACAGGGGGAGCGAGGGGGGTGGGTGGAGCCAATGCGAGGACCGGGGGAAGGAGGGGCAGAGTTGGGGCTGGGCGGCGGCGACGCCTGGTGGTTGCCAAGGGAGATAACCAGGGAAGGTGGCGGCGCCCCCTGCAGGGGGGACACGCGGTCCTCGTATGACGTCAGCTGTTCAGTCAACATGGCGGCGCTTCTCTCCTCATCTGTAAGCAAGATGAACATGGTCAAATCAGTCAGCTCGCATCTTCCTCGGACACTCATCAAAAAGGTGTCAAACCACTTTGGTCTCCGTCCCACTGACAAGCACATGGTAAGAAAATTCACACTGCACTGGTCATAGTTTGAATCACAGTCAAAGGCACATTTCGATTTGAATCCAAGGAATTTTTATTCCTAGTCTCTGGTTCATCTTCAGGAATTTAATTACATCTGTGAATCTTTTTCTTTGCCACCAAACAAAAATGTCAGCTACATTTAGCTTTAAAAAATGTATATAGAAAAGAAACACTTTTACACACACACACACACACACACACTCCACCCCCTACCCCCAAATTCACCCGACACCGCTATTCCCGTGCAGAGCGTATACTTATGTGCTGAAAGGTACGACAGAAATATCCACAAAATGTGCTGCCTTGTACAATACGCAAGGACCGATTCACAAGCCATTACGCTCTAACTCCAGTTGTGGAATACTCAGCCCAGGACAGGTCAGCCCAGCGGTACCAGGACAGGTCACCTAACTTTACAGGAAACGTCAACCCAACTGTACAGGACAGTCAACACAACTGTACAGGAAACGTCAACCCAACTGTACAGGAAACGTCAACCCAACTGTACCAGGAAACGTCAACCCAACTGTACCAGGAAACGTCAACCCAACTGTACCAGGAAACGTCAACCCAACTGTACCAGGAAACGTCAACCCAACTGTACCAGGAAACGTCAACCCAACTGTACCAGGAAACGTCAACCCAACTGTACCAGGACACGTCAACCCAACTGTACCAGGACACGTCAACCCAACTGTACCAGGAAACGTCAACCCAACTGTACCAGGACACGTCAACACAACTGTACCAGGACACGTCAACACAACTGTACCAGGACACGTCAACCCAACTGTACCAGGACACGTCAACACAACTGTACCAGGACACGTCAACACAACTGTACCAGGAAACGTCAACCCAACTGTACCAGGAAACGTCAACCCAACTGTACCAGGACACGTCAACCCAATGATGCAGTTGGGTTGACTGTCCTGGTGCAGTTGTGTTGACTGTCCTGGTGCAGTTGTGTTGACTGTCCTGGTGCAGTTGTGTTGACTGTCCTGGTGCAGTTGTGTTGACTGTCCTGGTGCAGTTGTGTTGACTGTACTGGTATGATTGGGTTGCCTAGTCGTGGTACACTTGTGTTGATTGTCCTGGTGCAGGTGTGTTGACTGTCCTGTGCAGTTGTGTTAACTGTCCTGGTACGATTTGGTTGACTGTCCTGGTGCAGGTGTATTGACTGTCCTGGTGCAGTTGTGTTGACTGTCCTGGTACCAGGAAAGTAAACACAACTGCACCAGGACAGTCAACACACCTGCACCAGGACAGCCAACACAACTGCACCAGGACAGCCAACACAACTGCACCAGGACAGCCAGCACAACTGCACCAGGACAATCAACACAACTGCACCAGGACAGCCAACACAACTGCACCAGGACAGCCAACACAACTGCACCAGGACAGCCAGCACAACTGCACCAGGACAATCAACACAACTGCACCAGGACAGTCAACACAACTGCACCAGGACAGCCAACACAACTGCACCAGGACAGCCAACACAACTACACCAGGACAGTCAACACACCTGCACCAGGACAGCCAGCACAACTGCACCAGGACAGCCAACACAACTGCACCAGGACAGCCAGCACAACTGCACCAGGACAATCAACACAACTGCACCAAGACAGCCAACACAACTGCACCAGGACAGTCAACCCAACTGCATCAGGACAGCCAACACAACTGTACCACGACTAGACAACCCAATCGTGCCAGGACAGTCAACACAACTGAACCAGGACAGTCAACACAACTGCACCAGGACAGTCAACACAACTGCACCAGGACAATCAACACAACTGCACCAGGACAATCAACACAACTGCACCAAGACAGCCAACACAACTGCACCAGGACAGTCAGCACAACTGCACCAAGACAGCCAACACAACTGCACCAACTGCACCAGGACAGTCAGCACAACTGCACCAAGACAGCCAACACAACTGCACCAACTGCACCAGGACAGTCAACACAACTGCAACAGGAGAGTCACCACAACTCAAACCAGATAAAACTTTCACATCCGAGGACTCCCAGCGTGTGCCTCGTTGACTGACGACGCACAAGATGTGACACATATGTTTGTCCAAAATCTCACGTGGACACAGCTGCTGTGACAGGCAGGACAGAGCTACGAGTACGGTCAGGAGAAACAAGATGTTGCCACACTGACGCATAGTACATGCAGATCTACATTATGAATGTCCTCCATCTATCTACTCATTCCCAATGCATCCATCCATCCTTTATCCATCCATCCATCTATCCATCCATTTATAAATATATCCACCACTCCTCCCTCCCACCTAGTCATCCATCCAGCCACTCATTTCTCCATCTATCCATTCACCTACTTATTCATCCTTGCATTCATCCATCCAGCTAACGACTCACCCACCCATCCATCCATCCGTCCGTCCATTCAACCATCGATCCACCTACCCACCCATTCATCCACTCATTCTTCCATCTATTCATCATTCATCCTTCGATCCATCCGCCACTGCATCCATCCACTGCCCATCCATATTCCAGGGCGGCCATCCTGTTGCAAACCCAAGCGCCACGCTGACTGTGGCGAGATATGGAGCGGTATGGAGGTAGCCTCGTGATGCCTCGCAGATCAAGAACACGAACACTCAACTGATACTCCTGATCTTTTTGTCAAGTTTGACCTTTTTGTCAAGTTTAATCCAAGGACGACCTTATCCCTTACGTGTGACCTCTTCCTTTCAAATTTTGCGTCCAGCCTAAGTCTCCGTCAAATGAATGAATGAATGAGTGAATGGATGAATAAATGAATGAATGAATGAATGAATGAATGAATGAATGAATGAATGAATGAATGAATGAATGAATGAAGCCTTACGGCCTATCACCTTTGACGGCTATGTAAGAGCACTGATAACGAAATTCACTAGTACAGGTTACAGTGAGAGCAATTCAAGTTGTCTTTTGCGAATCGCTTAGGGAGACGCGGTGGGTGCAGTCTTACCCCCGAAGCGGTGGGTGTAGTCTTACCCCTGAAGCGGTGGGTGTAGTTTTACCCCCGAAGCGGTGGGTGTAGTCTTACCCCCGAAGCGGTGGGTGTAGTTTTACCCCCGAAGCGGTGGGTGTAGTCTTACCCCTGAAGCGGTGGGTGTAGTTTTACCCCCGAAGCGGTGGGTGTAGTCTTACCCCTGAGCGGTGGGTGTAGTCTTACCCCCTGAGCGGTGGGTGTGCAGTCTTACCCCCTGAGCGGTGGGTGTAGTCTTACCCCCTGAGCGGTGGGTGTAGTCTTACCCCCTGAGCGGTGGGTGTAGTCTTACCCCCTGAGCGGTGGGTGCAGTCTTACCCCCTGAGCGGTGGGTGTCTTATCCCCAACCCACAGAGGAAAGGTCTCAGACGGAGCAGTCACGTGTGAATGGAATCCAACAGCTTCCAATGAAGATACTAGCGCGGGTTTTGATCTATTGACCTTCAAATGCAAACGTAGCGACTATTTCCGAAAGGTAAAAATGAATCTTTCATGAAAGCGACACTTATACACTCACAAAAGCACACATGAACACATGCACATACACACACACACGTGCCCATGTACGCACTCACGCAAGCGCTAACACAAACACACACACTACACACACAGCACACTCACACACAGGCGCACGCGCACCCACACACACACATACATACACACACACACACACACACGAGTGCATGCACGCGCCACGCACACACATGCTTGCATTCACACACGCGTGCGCACGCGCGCACACAAACACAAAGATACGCACCCACACATCCAGTCAGAGAGTCACCGGAATATGAAGCACGCACTGGTAATTTGTCAACAGTCCCTTCAATCCTGGTCGGAGGAATATGGAGGAGAAACTTGAAAGCAACAACCCACGACCTGCTGTCGCCTCTCACCTGTCAGTCAGTCAGAATAATTCCTCACCTGGGCCCCGGATGTGGCCTTGACTTGCCCTGAAACCTGGCCACACCATCACTCACAGATCTAAAACTAAAGTGTTACTCGTGTAGACCACGGTGTGTGTGTGTGTGTGTGTGTGTGTGTGTGTGTGTGTGTGTGTGTGTGTGTGTGTGTTGAGTGTGTGTGTGGTGTCTGTACGTGTATGTGTGTGTGCACGCGAGCGCGTGCATGTCCCGGGAGTTGGGGGGGGGGGGGGGGGGGGCGGTTAAGTAGGCGTGCATTATTCGCACCTCTGAGAGAGAGAGAGAGAGAGAGAGAGAGAGAGAGAGAGAGAGAGAGAGAGAGAGAGAGAGAAGAAAACGCGTGCATGCCTGCTCGTCCATGCAGTAGATACTAATTCACAAGGCTCATTTTCTACTCTAAGGTGAAATTATTGTTATGTTAGAACTAACACAGAGACACATATAAGCATTCTTGTGGAACTAAGCTACAGGTAAAGTACACAAGACTATCCTACATTTCATGATATTCACTTTCTTTTGTTAAATTCGTTATCGTAGGGGCCAACCTTGTCACACACCGTGCCAATTCCTTGGCATCAGGAATATAAAACGAGCAGAAATAAGCACTGGAAACCTTCCATCCACTACCATGATGCTCCCCCAGTAAAACACCAAGGACATTCACACCTCATTGCGGATTCTCTGTCCATCAACAATCTACAATCACCACTGAAACACCAGCTTGCGCGAATGCTCACCTGTAAAGCATCGGGAACATTCGGTAGCCTACTACAAACTAAGTCACCACAGCAACTGCAGCGGGAACAGATCATCACCAACGGCAAAGGTCTTGGCGTTCTTTGGAACTACCTCGCACTGACAGCAGGCTTCTCCCCACAGCTCAGTCTGGGCATTCACCGTGACATTTTCACAGCAGATGCCTCGTGCAGGGAAAAGCCCTGGCAAACTGGCAGCAGTCACGTACCCAGCATGTGTGGCATACTGCCTCTGGCAAGAGGGAATGCTCGCCAGATTGGAACAGATGCGCAGGGGAGGTTCCCCTTTCTCCAGTGCACTTTTCATCCTCTCTGCACCAACGTGGCATCCTTAAAAAAAAAGTGACATAACCCCCTAGGCCTACATTCCTTTCGTAACCTGCGTCGTAGATAAAGTTACTGTCCGCGCTATTCAGCCCCGACTTTTCTGCTCCAACTCATTAATTTTTGTTCTTAAAAAATTCACTACACCCAACTAAACATCATGTGGTCGTCCTCGAATTATTTCAGTCGCTAACTAGGGTAAACAAATACATGTAGGTCAGGTCACTTCTTCGGAACAATGGGTTATGATCATTTCGCATGCACACAGTGCTGTCACATGATCAAATTACCAGGTGGAGCGATATCGTTTTCGTATCAAAATCCCACCACCATCCCAACTCAACCAACACCCCTGCCTATGAATAAACGTGACGGCATTCTCTTGTCTCTGGAATCTCTGACTTGGGGCTGTGCATCCATCCATTTGTCAGTGAAACCCCGAGGACGCTGTGCGTGTCAATACAGCATAGGACATCCAGTCTTTCGTCCCAAGTACAGCTTGACAGTTTTTGCGCTGACAAGGTACTCCAGCCACAACAGCGTTCACTGCAAGATCTTCTCGGCTCCAGCTTCCCAGGCCTGTGGCGATTCGCGTGTTTGGGTCAGGGCCTGAGGATGAAACTATTTTTGTAGTGGAGAGCCCCCGAGTGTGTACATCTCTGCCTCACTGGTGCTGTCTTCCTCACAATCCCAAGGAAAGAAAACATGACTAAGAATAATATTTCTGAGGGCTTCTGTGGTCTCAAGGAACGAATCAGAGGAGACTTAAATTCGAGATAAAACATAAGCCTGTCCCTTGTCTGTCCGTCCGTCTGTCCGTCCGTCGGTCGGTCGGTCGGATGGGTCTGTATGGTATGTATGGTCTGCCCTGTTTGTACTGTCTGTCCTGTTTGTACTGTCTGTCCTGTTTGAACTATCTGGTCTGTCCTGGTCTGGTCCGTGTCTGTCTGTCTGTCTGCCTGTCTGCCTGTCTGCCTGCCTGCCTACCTTCCTGCCTGCCTGCCTGCCTGCCCCTCTCTCTCTCTCTCTCTCTCTCTCTCTCTCTCTCTCTCTCTCTCTCACACACACACACACACACACACACACACACACTCACGGGTATGCTGTATGCTTATTCTGTGTTCTATATCTGCTCGAGCTGTACTTACACAGCCAACATCAAGCAGTATCCATATCATAGGCAGTAAACATGAAACAACGCAACGCACTCTACAAGTACAAGGCAGATCGCAGATCTACATGACACGATAAGCACAAATCTGGACAATACTTCAAACGTAACTCGAGCACGAT
>JAWQFJ010001197.1:52653-61829 GCA_034096865.1 Theodoxus fluviatilis
AAACTGATTACTGTAGGGCAATGCAAGGATGAGATTTCCAAGGCAGAACGTAAATGTTTTCACGTAGACCAAAGTGGGGTACACAGTCATGATAGTGGATACCAGCAGTATCAAGTGACGTCGTCGTGATCACGTGAACATTAAAACGTAGGTAGATAACCGTAATGCCGTGTTCATAAACTAATGAATTTTTTCAACACGAGCAAATAGAAACCCAGAATTCTTAGCACAAAGCCCCAAAATCCACTGACATGCACAGAATAGTTTTAGGGCGCGTTTGTTTGGCCACAAATCTCGCGATTCTCCCTGAATGGCTAGTCGAGGGCGAGTGAGACGCTTTTACAGCTAGAAAAACGGCCAATCATCTCGCAAGGCGGAACAACATGGCTGCGTCCTGGCGCCAGAGTCGGTGAAGAAGTTGCCGATAGACGAAATAACTGACGATTCAGATATCACATCAGTTTTCACTTCATAGAACACACCAATTGAGGGAGCTCCGGACCTCCCTCGGCCTCCCGCCTTCACGGCGAGTGCGTCCTTATGAGCGAGGAACGTAGGCAACGCCTAGCCTCGCGATTCTCTCGAGATTTTGGGCCAAACAAACACGCCCTTAGACGGCATGAGTAATAACAGCAAAAACAATGATCATTCGCTGTCAAATATTTCTCGTTTTAAGAAGCACGTTCAATTTTGTGCACGAATGTTGACTGACATATGCCAGGAGATTGGGTGAAAATGCCCCATTGAACTATCAGCTGCGAATCACTGTCATTCAAAACAAGCGAATTACAATGAATGCACTTCTTCTGCCATCTAAACAACGCACCACGTCAGTATCCTTCTTAACCATGACGAGTTTATGTGCGGTCTCCGAAAGATCTATGCAATGTGAACGCAGCCTGTGCTGCCTGGTGGGTAGCGGTGAAATCGCAGTGCCCTATATTCCAGCTTTGAGGCTCGATGGAGTGTGACGAGACCCATGCATGTGTGTCAGCAGAGCTATCGAAGCAGTGTCCCCAGGTCGAGATGTCATCTTTCATGTGTAAATCAGCCACAAAGCCTCGGGAGAAACTCGTGGAGATGAATGTGAGTCGTCCTCGAATTGCTTCCTTTTTGGAGGTTGTTGAGCGCAAGTTTCTCAAGTACAACGAGCAAAGTACTGACGGCGAAAATGGTTAATATTCTCACTTTGACGAACATTTTATCCCCGATGAATAGCCTGCAAAGCACATTCGTAAAAACGACAAATTTCCCACGGGCATGAATCAGTGCACCGCGTATGAAAAGATATTGCGCATAGCGAATATTTTGAAATACAACGTAGTTGAAGCCATAAGGGCTTTCACCCAAAGTACAGATGGGTGGATCCCAGTCATCCCTCTTCAATAGTCTGCCGTCTCCTTTTCTCTCTCACACACACACACACACACACACACACACACACACACGCACGCACGCACGCACGCACACACGCACGCACGCACACCCACACACGTATGCATGAACACACACACACACACACACACACACACACACACAAATACACGAGTCGTAAAAGCACAAACATACACAGATATTTGCAAGCACATGTGTGCATGCAAACACGCACGCATACATACTTGTGCACGAGCAACTCCACCCCCAAGCATGCGCGCGCGCGCACACACACACATACATAAACACGTACACGCAAGCACGCACACATACTAGACACACACTACACACACACACATACACGCACACACTACACACGCGCGAGCACACATATACAGGTATTTACATTGTATACTGTATATCCACAAACATACATACGCACGCACACGCATACACACACACTACACTACACACACTACACTACACACACTACACAACACACACACACCCTCTACACTACACACACTACACGCTACACAAAACACACACACACACTCTACACTACACACACTACACAAAACACACACACTACACTACACACACACACACACACACACACACACACATACACACACACACACACACACACACACACACACACACACACACACACACACACACACGAGACATTGTCTATGAAGCATAAGTCAATACCAATGCTGCATACATACCGACACGATGGCAGGGCGTGATGGCAAGGCCGAAAATGAATACACTGACAAGTACACACACTCACGAAGCCACGAACACCACATGTAAGAGTTGAAGCCCGAGCTCCAGGAACTAAAGAGCTCTGTAAGAAGGGGAAAGGCAGCAATTTGGGTCTCCCAAGGCCGTGGTATCATCAGCGTCAATGACCATGACAGATTGAATTGATACGATGACACAGATGAGATACGAGGTATACTTAATAAATTAAGAACACCGACCGATGTCGTGGAAAACCAACACCAACTTTAAACATCTCGAGTTTGCACGGCAAAGGGACCCAGACAGTTAGAACACGAATAGCAGGGACACCCTCCCACGGTACAGAAACGGAAGACAACATGTGCGACTCAGAAAACCGTTTCGCTTCTCTACCTGCAGCCAAGAGGCTCCGCCTGAAAGGCAGAGTGACGTAAGGTCCAACAGCCGGCAGCATGTTAGCCAAGCCACTAGAAACGAATGACGCACGGATGCAGAGGCACTACGACTGGGTTTGCCTGCGGTTTACCTGAGGAGATCCCCGAGTCCTTGTCGGGGGAGCTACAGCGGACAGGTTTCATGGGAGAGTTTGCAAGCAAGGCTTCTTCCATTTAGAATCGCCACTAGCAGTTTGACGCGTTGTGACGTCAGCACGAGATTTCTTTATGACTGTCTCCGCATAATGCAATTCAACAAGCATCTAAGCCTTGCCGCACTAAGTGAAGAAGACATGAGGTAGTCAGTAAACAGAGCTGAGAAGACCAGTGCACATTTATCAGCAAGGAGTAATCCTGGACAGAATAAAAATGCTGCACATATGAAACATTCAAAGCTTACAATGCCGACGCGACAACAGTATTTCGAGTGTTCAACTTTAAGTCACTTTCGTGCACTTTACAGTCTGACTGTCAGTCTCAATGAATTTGCTTGTACATCATTGACCCACCAAATGAGCAAAACCACCACTACCACCCACTCACCCACCCTTGTTTTTTTGGTCTATTGACTGTGTTTCTGCATCTCTAAGCGTCGAGCCCCCACCCACATCCCCCATTTTCTCTCTCTATGAATGCGTTCGCGTGCGTGCGTGTGTGCGCATGCGTGTGTGTGTGTGTGTGTGTGTGTGCGCGCGCTTGTATATATGTGTGTGTGCGCGCGTGCTCGTCTGTAAATATGTGTGTGTGTGTGTGTGTGTGTGGGTGTGTCCTTGCGTGCGCGCATGCCTCTTTTCCATGAAGCAAGGCATGAGGAAATATATGTATGCACGCGCGCGTGGGCGTGTGTGTGCTTGTACATGCGTGCGCACGCGCGAGCGCGCGCACGCGCGCGCGCGTGTGTGTGTGTGTGTGTGTGTGTGTGTGAGAGAGAGAGAGAGAGAGAGAGAAGGAGAAAGAGATGGATGCAAAAAGGATGTGTGATAGAGAAAGAGAGACAGAGACAAAAAGTAGAGCAAAAAACAGAGGCTGTTAGAGAGAGAGAGAGAGAGAGAGAGAGAGAGAGAGAGAGAGAGAGAGAGAGAGAGAGAGAGAGAGAGAGTTAGTTTTATCCCTCCAGGTTTACTGGAGGTCCTACAGACTTTATCTGTCTGTCTGTGTGTGTGTCTGTCCGTCCCGACTTCACGGCTGATTTCTCAAAAACTACTGGGCAGATTTCCTTGACATTTTGTGCAAACAGTTTTGAAACAGTAACAGAGAGAAACCCTTCACTGACTAATTTGGGTAGGCTGGCATAGCTGGTTGAGTAGTGTATGGATGGGTTAGCTTGGGTAGGGTCAGGTTTTGGTTGGGTTGAGTAGTACTGGAATGGGTTAATTTTGGTAGGATGAGTAGGTTGGGACAGGTATGACTGGGTAGAGATGGGTGGGGTGACTTGACTTGGGTGGGTTTGGGACGGGATAGGACTTGTGCATGAGGTGAGATGCTTGCAGCTGAGTGGAGATGGTATCTATTGTTTCTCTCTGCAATGAATGGCCAAAATCATCCCACACTAACCCTAAAGAAGAATACCCAGTATATGTGTTTGCTGATACATGTTTCAAAGCACTCCACTGCTATATTGAGGAGTAATATCTCAAAGTACACGTAACAATAACATGTAAAATCATAACAGGACAACCAGTTTGAAATTGTTTCCTTGCGTGTTGTTAAATAAAATGGAAGAAATACCACAATTGAAAGATGCCACAAGGGAAGAACAAACTTAGCAAGGAAAAGTGAACCTTGATGAGTGAATTCACTTCTGGTGAGAGTGAAAGTCAGGAAGTCAGTCTGACATCAGCAGGAAAGCCGTGACTGGAGTGAAGTGAGGTCCACAACAACAGGAAAGACTCTTAGCTTCTGTCATTGTTGTGTGCTGACTGATTTAGCCCCGATGAATGCTTCCATAAGAGTGGGCAGACACCAGAATCTCACACATCCTGAGCTCAAGAGTTAGCTGCTTCCTGTTGTCTTCCATATCCCATCCTCCACTCCTCCACACAATAACCGAAACTTCTGGTTAGGTGTCGGCCGCTCAACCAACAATGGCAGGAACAGGAAGACAGTCTGAGAAAGTTTGCCCAACCCTAAAGTTCACAATAACTTCTCTCAACCAAAATAAGGATTCCATACCACTAAAATTATTCATAGAAGTGTTCTAGATATGAAAACCATCTGAAAATGGTACTTTCTTAGACATTCACATATCCAATGAAATTGTTTTTTAATTCCAGGCTCAGTTTTCTCTAGGTTGGATATCCACATAAAGAACATGTCTAAAAATGTGTAATGTGCTACCTTTCATGAATTCTGAGAACCCTGTGGTAACTACATTAAACAAGATTTTAAAGAAATTACATTATTACACCAGCAGTGACTCTGTAGGTGCTGGTAAAAGTTTTTAGTAGCAGTGGTAGAGACTTAGAGAACAGGGCTATCGGGTAGTAATGGGTATGTTGCAATCTTAGTACTTGTAGTGAGGATGACAGTACAACAGTAGTGTGAACTTTCAGTAATGGCAGAAGTGTTGGTGTACAAAGTAGAGTTACATATGTGTCACTTGACAAAAGTGGAGGTTGTGGTATAATGGTACTACTGAAAGTGTGGTGTTGCAATAGTAGCCTTTGCTGCAGTGAGGTGCTATGACATTAGTAGTGGTAGTCACAGAAGTAGTGCCTGCTGCAATGGTAACAAGCATCTTAGTAAAGTGGCATTTGTTTTGTGTGTTTTCCCTCATTGAGTTAGCTCCTCTGGGCACTAAGCCCAAAAAAAACATGTTTACAAGATTTTTTTAAAGGCACACAGCTAGGGAAATGGAGTCTAAAATTGCTCATACTTCAAGCGACACCAGTGGTTTGGATTGTCAATGGCCTTACATAGCCTACAGAGACTAAGAGACTGATGAAAAGTACCAGTACTACCACACTGAAAAAGCTCCTTGCATCCAAGAATGCATCCCACAGTAACTTGGTACACTTAGGACCACCAGTAGTTGAACAACAAGAATCAGGTCTCAACAACTTGATTGCCAAGTGTTCCAAGATGGCATCGATTATCATGAGTTAGTAAAAGAACATGGACCAATTCCAGGTACACACGGCCTTGGATTCTCTTCTTCCTCTTTCTGTATCCCCTACACTTCCATCTTTATATAAATACATAAGGAGGAGAGTAACCGCGTCTATTTTGTCTTTGTCTCAGTCGTTGTGCAAACATGAAATTGTGCGAAGTAGAGCAATATCTCTCATCCACCACCACCATCACCATCACCACTACTTATCAACTCCACTTCCACTCCCCAATCACCACTCTGAACACACACTCTTCCACTGTAACTATCATCATCACTGTACAGCTACTATCACCACCATCACTCTACACTTGCAAATGAGAACAAATATATGTACGTGTATCTAGACAAAGATGGGGAGACTCCTCCATTCCTCAAACATCAGCCAGCCATCCTTGTGTTTGCTTCATGCTGCATTAATTGTGTCTTGTTCACAGCACAACATCCTCTCATTAATTGCTCCAACCCACATCCATCCGATTTCTGGCTAGAAAGGAGCAATGCTTTAATTATGCATACAGGTTATGTATGCAACAAAAGGTTCCATTTACAGTCAAATGATATCCTTTCAGAGTCCTGACTTTACAATGTTGAAAAAAAGGTAATTAAAATAATAGTATAGCCTATTGTTGCCTGTTGTTGGAGAACTGTTGTTGTGGCATCATCATCATCATCATCAGCATCATCATCATCAGCATCATCATCATCATCATCATCATCATCATCATCATCATCCTTGTAATCTTGATCATCATCACTGTCGTCGTAGTTATTGTTGTTGACTTTTTCTGCTCGAACATCTCTTTCAAAGTGAGAATGCACACGTACGTCCATCAGTGCGGTCGACCTCCCATTTTGAAAATGCTGATCAAATTGATATGTTACATTGACATAAGAACGAAGTCATGCAGTTGTCTTCAAAATACCTACGTAAAACCATTTTACGTCCCAACAAAACCAGGTACCTGTACAGTTATTATAATAATCAGGGACATCGAAAACACGTGCGGAAAGCCTTGTAAACAAACACTTCCGGTTCGATCAGCTGATCGGACTTGTGTGTAGGGCAAAAAGCAGAGACCTTCTGGGCAAAATTATGGAAGAACTGTGCCAAAACTGACATCTATTTGCATCATTCAGGATCCCTCTGATTGAATCCTTTTGTTTCTGTCCGCTTGTTTGAGCAACGGTAGCATTTTCTTGTTAGTCCTGCATGACAGAACAGAACCTAAAGCACTCTGAACTTTTCAAAGAATTTAATGAGAATGATCAAGGACAGGTCCATGGACCAAGCATTTCTTTCCTGTGCATCCATGACTGTGATCTACTGGGATAGGCTGCTGGTCTTTCCCTACAGTTTTGCCACAGCTGTGAAACCATGGCCCTGGACTGCTGAAGAAATTCACAGTGCTCACTGGTAACCTTTCAATCAGGTCTGGACCCCATGTGTTCCTTCCATAGACTGACGAGCAGTTTAGTTGGTGTGAGTGGCATACAAAAGTACATTGAACATTCTCTCTCTCTCTCTCTCTCTCTCTCTCTCTCTCTCTCGCTCGCTCTCTCTCTCTCTCTCTCTCTCTCTCTCTCTCTCTCTCTCTCTCTCTCTCTCTCTCTCCCTCCCCCTTCCCCCAACCAACCCCATTCCATCTCACATATAATGATATATACTCTGGACACACACATGCGCAGACACATATGTAAACATTCACACAAATGCACAGTTTATACACACAAACACACACATATATACACAAACATATGTACACAAAAGCAGTCACTCACACACACACACCACACACACACACACACACACACACACACACATAAACACACACACACACACACACACACATACTAAACACAAACACACACATAAACACATGCACACACACATAAATACATGCAAACACACATAAACACATGCACACACACACACACACAGAAACTCACTTGAAGATGGACCCTAGTCCTGTCTCCCCCCACCAGCGGATGCGACACTGCACAGACTCTGGTGGAGAGTGAATCTGCCAGAGGATCTGGTCTATGGAGACTTTGCAGAAACATCGCAGCTGCCCTTCCACTTGGGGTGGCAGCACTGTATGTACCTGCACCTCCTCACGCACCCATGCACCTTCTGTAGAGAGATGGCATGATTGGCACACAATGAATATAAACAATGAATGAATGAATGAATGAATGAATGAATGAATGAATGAATGGGAGGGTGGATGGATGGATGGAAAGATGGCTGAATAAATATGAGTGAAAGTATCATAGTATGGATGGATCTAGATGAAAGGATACAGTAATAATGGACAGAAAAAGGTCCATATTTCGCTCAACTTGCCATCTTCTACAGCAAGTACAAATGGTTATAATGAATAGACAATTATTGTTATGGTTTGTCTCTCCAGCGTCCAGGTTATACAGCATTAGAGTCACTTGACTTACGACGTACCACTGTCTTGAACAGGTTGATGACAGTGACAAAGGTGGAGGAAGAGATGATGATGACGATGATGATGAAGATGACAAGCAGTGACTGATGATGGTGATGTTTGATGACAGTGAACAAAGTGGAGGAAGAGGTGAAGACAGCAGTGAAGAGGGTGGTGGAGGAAGAGGTGGTGATGATGAAGAAGATGACGAAGCAGTGAAGATGAGTGGTGGAGGAAGAGGGATGGACAGCAGTGAAGAGGGTGGTGAAGGAAGAGGTGGTGATGATGAAGAAAATGACAGCAGTGAAGATGAATGGTGGGGGAGGAAGAGGTGATGACAGCAACGTGATAGAGGGTGGTGGGAGGAAGAGGTGGATGATGAAGAAGATGACAGAGCAGTGAAGATGTGAGTGATGTTGATGGCAGTGAGCAGTGGGGGAGGAAGAGGTGGATGAGAAGAAGATGACAGCAGTGAAGATGGTGGTGATGGTTGATGACAGTGACAGTGGTGGAGGAAGAGGTGATGATGATGAAGAAGATGACAGCAGTGAAGATGGTTGTGATGTTGATGCAGTGGTGGAGGAAGAGGTGATGATGAAGAAGTGACAGAGTGAAGAGGTGGTGATGTTGATGACAGTGACAGTGGTAGAGGAAGAGGTGATGTGATGATGGAAGATGACAGCAGTGAAGATGGTACTGAGGTGATGGACAGAGTGAGAGGGTGGTGAGGAAAGAGGTGGTGATGATGAAGAGTGACAGCAGTAGAGATGGTGGTGATGTTGATGACAGTGACAGTGGTGGAGGAAGAGGTGATATGATGAAGAAGATGACAGCAGTGCAAGATCAAGATGGTGGTGATATTGATGGAAGGTGGTGATCAAGCGCAACTGGAGACCCAGTCCCCAATGGAAAGTTTATGGACCGCGATAAACCCTGATTTCCATACTTAAGACAGAAACAAGAATCTGAATCACTGCCCAAAGTTTCCAGATGGGCCCAAAAACACGTATATTTTTGTTGTACATAACCAGCAAACAACTTAGGACCGTTCGAAACAAGGGCAAACGTTCT
>JAWQFJ010001198.1:0-17500 GCA_034096865.1 Theodoxus fluviatilis
CACTGTCGTTGTCTACAATTCATGAACTTGGACTGTCGTAGTCTACAATTCATGAACGTGGACTTTGTTCAGTCGGCAGACTGAACTGCGGACTACGGTGGTCCAAGGATTTGTTAGACTACACACCAAAGTCCAAGACCAGCGCGAAATTAAATGGCCGACCTGTTCACGGTTCGCAAATAATAAGCTGTATTTTGGGACACTGGAAACCCATCCAAAGAAAGTATAAGCCATGAACAGCATTAAATTATGAAAGCTGTATGTTGATTGCATCAATAGGTCGTGAAAACGCTTACATTTTACAGTTGGAAATGCAGGTCGCCGAGCTTCGCGCACTGCTATTTATAGCTGAAGCGCGGACCGCTGCGACACCAGTAAACAGTGTTGTCCTCGAACCTGCCTGCTGCTGTTGACATTGGGTACAATGCTAGTGTTGTCTGATGCTATGAAAACGATACATTAAAATTGCATCTGTGTTATGAAAACACTGCTCAGATTAAATTGCTTTATTTTTGGTAACTGAGAAAATGTGTGACGATCGCCAGGGTTTCACGAGTTTGGTGGGGAAAGTGAGTTGAGGCTGATCGAGTGTGTGTGTGTGTGTGTGCGTGTGTGTGTCAGTGTCACTGTGTGTGTATATTTATCCTCATCAAGACAGATTATTGTTCCACCCCTTCCTTACTGAATTTCAATGGTTCTCACTTGGAAATCCTGCCATATTGTAAAACTTGATCTTCTGCTCGTTTGCCTCTTGCTGATGAACTTAATAAACGGTGACACACACACACACACACACACACACTCGAGCCAGCCTCACTCAGCTCGCACTTCATTTGTCACCTCCTCCCACGCTGTCCGTCTTCTTTTGTTTGCTTGGGCTGTGTGTATGCTGCTTTTAATGTATCCGTATCTTGCTGACACCGCTTTTATGATAGCTATCCGATTCCCGCTCCGTGAAATCGGGGCTTTTCTTCGAGGTTTTGCTACCGATCGTGACTGACATTTTTGACGGGAAGTTTGAAGCGGTACGCTGAGGCTGGAGTGTGTGTGTGTGTGTGTGTGTGTGTGTGTGTGTGTGTGTGTGTTGTGTGTGTGTGTGTGTGTCATTGTGTGTGTATATTTATCCTCATCAAGACAGATTATTGTTCCATCCCTTCCTTACTGAATTTCAATGGCTCTCACTTGGAAATCCTGCCATATTGTCAAACTTGATCTTCTGCTCGTTTGCCTCTTGCTGATGAACTTAATAAACGGTGACACACACACACACACACACACACACACACACACCACACACACACACACACACACCACACACACTCACACACACACACACACACACACACTCGAGCCAGCCTCACTCAGCTCGCACTTCATTTGTCACCGCCCTCCCACGCTGTCCGTCTTCTTTTGTTTGCTTGGGCTGTGTGTATGCTGCTGTTAATGTATCCGTATCTTGCTGACACCGCTTTTATGATAGCTACCGATTCTCGCTCCCGTGAAATCGGGGCTTTTCTTCGAGGTTTTGCTACCGATCGTGGCCGTCATTTTTGACGGGAAGTTTAAAGCGGTACGCTATGCGCTTGCGCACTGGGCGGAATCCCCGGGAAATCCACATCATTCTAAAAATAATCCATGGACTAGGTCAATCAGTCCCAGCCTTTCAAGTCAACACCCAGTCTGGGTTCGTGAATCATAGACTCGTGGCCTGTCAGAAGGATTTGGAGTAGGTGCAAATGTCATCACTATGTCCCTATTTCTTCCCCTCATCTTGTAGGGAGAAGCGGTAGGTCAATTCTTGTACTAAAATTTTATTTTAAATGTTTGCTAAATGTTGTGTTTTTGATTTACTTAAATTTCAAGATTTGCTTTTTCAGATATAACAATTTTTTGTTAGAGGGGATATGCTTAGCTATGGCAGGAGAAGAGTTCACTAGGGGTCATATGGTAATTAGCAGCACAGTCATTGGCTGCGCTCGATTTGTCCGCCTGAATCCGCCGGCGGGCGAGACGGGGCACCGGCGGGTTTTTTGTTGCGCTCGATTTGTTCAGGTGACGTCACTGGCGGATCACTCGGCGACCGCCGGTGTGGCATCGCCGATGGTAACTCATCGCGCTTGGTTCTGCGCATGCGTCAAAGCCGAAAGTGAGGCGTGTATCGCGCCTTGTTCAAAGGTGATGTGCCGCGAGACTTTAGATTTTGTGTTTTTCGGTCAATGTGTTCATTTATTGACCGAAAAACACAAAATCTAAAGTCTCGCGGCACATCACCTTTGAACAAGGCGCGATACACGCCTCACTTTCGGCTTTGACGCATGCGCAGAACCAAGCGCGATAAAGTTACCATCGGCGATGTCACACCGGGTCCGCCCTCAGGTTTTCTGAGGCGAACGAAGATCCAAGATGGCGACGACCAGACTAGGGTTTATGTTTTGTGACGCTTCGACACTGAAAATATTCGATAATTCGTTCTCCGCTGACTCATGTGTGCCTTAATTTGTCACCTCGCTGCAATCTCCGCTGGATAATTGAAGTAGATTACGATTTTTTTTCTTTATTGTGTGCATGATGTGTGGTTGACGGTGAGAAATCCTGCATTAAGTTCGAATTGAAAATTCGGACTCGCAAAGGGACGTAACTCTACATTATGACCTCCCTTTGCGTAAAGGAAAATCGCTCGAGTGCGTGGTCTTAGTGTATAATTGTAGGGTCTTTGACTGCACCTAGGCTCAGGAGTCACTTATCAGGGCACAGGTAGTGGTAATGAAAATGTTCAATTTACACAATAACCTCAAACCTTACCATAAACCAAGAAGACAGCACATTTAGTCATCATCGCTACCGCTGTCTATAGTAACTTGCAAACACCACAATTGTGCCGCCATGTTGATCAGCCGAAAGCGCTCGATTTACACGAAAGCTGTCGAATCGCCGCTCACGTCACGGGGACTGCCGGTCACGTAGCGGCCGACGGATTCAGGCGGATAAATCGAGCGCAGCCATTATGGTAGATTACATTTACTTCCTGTGCTATATGTGGAGGTATGTTTCAGGACTGTGTTGAGGAGTGATGATCGCTAGATCGTGGCAAAAGGATGGCATTAAAGCATGCAAAAAGTTTAATTAGTTTAAAAAAACTAATCGAAAATAGTCATACTAAACTATTGTAACGTATACTTTCTGCACAAAACCCACAGAAGATAGTAAACAAACCACACCGTACGTACCTAGCAGACGAACACAATCCAACCACACTGGGTTGCGGGTCATTTCGTACCCAAGTCGATTCGTACCTAGTCGTTTCGTACCTTGGTAGTCGTTTCGTACCTTTTGTACCACAAGTCGTTTCACTAGGCAGCCTAGTGAAGCCATTTTGATGATTTTCGGCAGTCAAAGGAAAATCGGCGACCTTTTTTCAGGACGACTAATTTTTCTCCTAGAACATATATTTCTTTCAAATTACATACACTTGTAGCAAAATGATTGTTCTATGTGATTTTAACAACCCGAATAAAAACAGTACTCACGTTCGAGATGAACTAGGGGGGGTTTTGATGAGCAAAATCTTCGCGCACTCGTCTCTCAGCATTCACAAAACGGATACGGTTAAAATTTACACTGGCATGCTGGGAAAAATGTTAACTACGTCACTAAAAACACCGTATTCGCGTGAGACTAAAAATAGAGGTGTGTAGCGCGAAAACGCTTGGGTAGGAACTGAGCGCGTGACGAAAACGCAGTCACAGCTTATCGCGACCGCGGCGCGTGGCTCTCTCTCCAACTTTCTGAGTTTCTCACGTACCTAGAAAGTGAAAATTCTAAATCAGATCGTACCTTCACTGTTTTGACGTGTAGGTCGGCGTTCAGCAACCAGCGTCCAGTCAGAAAATGATATCAGAATGAAAACGTAAGCAGTGCACACAGAATGCGGTATTCAGTGAAATAATGCTAAAAATCGATTCAGCGATATCACTTCACAAGGTGGAAAAAGCACTGAAAACGAACAGGACGGAAATACGCTGCGATTGGTTCAAATCAGCCGGTAAACTTGCGAATCATGGGAAACCCATGTTTGAATGAAACATGTTTTTCTTCTAGTTCATTAAATTGCAATTTATTGTCTTATAAAATTCAAATTATATTCTCATTTAAATTCTACGATGATTCTTATTTCTTGAAATCAATCTTTGATATTCAATCGTATGACCACATGACCCTAGATCTATTTATAGTGACCTACTCTAGAAAATGGGCTGGAACCGCGAGGTCAACTTGACTGGCGAAACACGGCTGAATCACGGCGATGCTAGGCGCGCGTCGAATCTCGGTGACCAGCTCGGTGCTGTCTTGGTTCTGTGACGGCTATATCGGGCCGACATTGCCAGTAAAATCCCGATATCGGGCCGTTCTTGGGCCAACATTCAGTGCAGGCTGAATACACTTTCGATCTGATGAGAGACAGTTTTTGATGAAGTATCTGAGTTTGTGGGGATGTGGGCATTAGGACATAGGGGATAAACATTTTGAATCCACACAGAGATCTCGATCTTGGCTTAATGTGATTCGACTGTGATGTTTTTGAAACTTGACCATGAGAATTGTTGAACCTCCAAATAGCACCATTCCTCGGAATAGCACCACTTTTTGTTTGGTCCCTTGGGGTGGTGCTATTCGCAGGTTCTACTGTACTGACGAGTGTTAGCACTGAAAAAAATGTCGCTTCTTCTGTCTTGTCTTTCCCAGTAACAGCTTTGGGTTGTAAACTGTTCTCGAGAGTTCTGTGGTTCAGAGAGAGAGAGAGAGAGAGAGAGAGAGAGAGAGAGAGGGAGGGAAGAACGACTTTATTTCAGAGGCCATCCGCCCATTTGAATCGTGTACAAATGGAAAATAGCCAAAACAATAATAAAATGTAAGCTTCACTCCACAGCTTGCACTCGTAATATATGGCAGTTGCGTCAGCAACCTTAGATACAATATTAAGTGTAGGTAGCAAGTTTATCCTCTCTGGGCTTCAGGGCATAGAATATGTACATAGATATTTCTTTTGTTTTCTGCTGATTGGTATCATTAATAAGATAGTAACAGTTTCTGTTCGAAGTTGGATGTACATATCTTGCTATATATTTTCCCCTAATTTTGTCGTAAGCACCACGATCCAACAGGAAGTGTTTCTCGTCTTCTAGCTCACCACGAAATGGACAGGTAAGATCTATCATTTCCTTGTGGTCATAACGTTGATTAATTCCCAAGTTATTAATACCAAATCTGAAACGGATGAGAGTGTCTCTGAACTTCTTGATAGTAAGAAAGCTCAGGTATCGTTCTTGAGAGTGTCTATTCTTGAAGAAAGCATACCATGAATATCTGTCACCGTTACAATGTCTTTCATCCCATGACTGAAGATAGCAATCACGCAATCTTTGTTTCAGCTGTTTTAGAAAACTACTTTCGTTACTTACGCCACCATTCAACCATACATATGCAAAACCCAGTTTAGACAAGGTATCATTCACTATATAAGACCAGTTTTTATTGTCAGGAATATTGGAAGTGAGTAGCATAGTATATACCTCTTTAGGTACCTTAGTTGTGACATTCTTGACAATCTGAACCAATATCTAATAACTGTGATATTACAAGTGGAAATATACCAAGGTCGCCTTATATGAAGTGGTTGGATGCCTTAGAATTCAGCCCGAGAAACCTCTTGCATGCAAACACATGAACTCTTTCGACTGATGTTTGGTTTTTAAGACCCCCTATTTCGGGACCATATAACAAACATGATTGCACCTGGGCATCAAAAAGTTTTAGGAAATTCTTTGGATTGATATTGTGGAGCGACCACAACGCTTTCATAATATGAACCGTTTTTTGTATGCCTTTAATGGTTGCTTCTTCGACTGACGCACTTTCTGACAGCTTCGTGGTAAATATAGGCCTACAGCTTATATAGTATTTATACCTATTTACCACTGGTTGCTTCTTCGACTGACGCACTTTCTGATAGCTTCGTGGTAAATATACAGCTTATATAGTATTTATACCTATTTACCACTTCTATCCTCGTTTGGTTTAGATGCACAGCACTGTTGGGATAATTGCAGTAGTGATGAAAGTTAACGTCTGCGACCCACACCAATAGCTCATTGCCGCTTTCTTCCTGCACAATCCAAGTCGTCCTCAGCCAGTCCTCTGGAAACCGCGCCTGAACACTCCCATGACCCTCTGAGATAATTTTCCGCTCTAGGTAACCTTGTTAAATAATCGGGTTGCCCAGCGCACTGCTATACTTTCATGGCCCGCAGAGAGAGAAACGTTTCTCCGATACTCAGGTTTAAATTAGTGACCTACTCACGCCACCCAGCGCTGCGAGATCACCGTATGCACCTATGCTACTCCGTGATAAAAAAATCTGCTTTAAGATTCTTTGCGGCTTAGCTCTCCCGGC
The DNA here is from genome assembly GCA_034096865.1 of Theodoxus fluviatilis. Lineage (NCBI taxonomy): Eukaryota > Metazoa > Mollusca > Gastropoda > Cycloneritida > Neritidae > Theodoxus > Theodoxus fluviatilis. Next base: position 6,452 of record JAWQFJ010001198.1, read on the forward strand.
TTAGGAAAAGTCTTGCCACTGCCTATTGTATAAGTTTCTTGGTCAGGTTGTGCTTGTTCGTTTGCTAAGGAGCAGAAGAACACATTTCTCGTATGTCACCGTGCTGCCCAAAATACCCCTGTGGGTAGGCCTATAAGTGTGAGTCGCAATAATCATTTTCCACATTCCGGCCAACGACAGTGATTGGAATCGTCACTGGCCAGACAGCGCAGATATGCTGTTAAGCTTCATCCGTCCATCCGACAATCTTTCTTCTCTGGAAGGCCAAACGAAAGTAGGGCCTACAGCATGCAGCCGCTCCCACAAAGAGCAGTGTAGCGGGTGCAGGTCGAGGGCCTGTAGCGTGGAAAATAGTAACCCGTGGAAAACAGTAACGGAAGTCATCGCAGAGTTATCTGCTCGGGATTTTCTGAAAGTTCAACTCTAAAAAGAGACGGCACCCGCCACTCCGCCTGACTGACTTGGCACGCCCGGGGAGTTATGCTAAGATCCGGCCGCGTAAATATATCTGCGTTTTGTGACAAACGTCTTTCTCGGCGGTACTGTACGACTCCATGCACCTTAACGGTGCGCGTGATTCGGGTGTAATCTTAAGCTAAACGACGTTTATTGGCGCTGCTGAAATGGTCGAAGTCGGAAACATTCGGAACGTCGTTTAGCTTAAGATTACACCCGAATCACGCGCACCGTTAAGGTGCATGGAGTACAGTACCGCCGAGCAAGACGTTTGTCACAAAACGCAGATATATTTACGCGGCCGGATCTTAGCATAACTCCCCGGGCGTGCCAAGTCAGTCAACGGTCGCGTTTTATAAAACCAGACTACAAACAGACTACAGGGAGGTGACTCCCATATTATTTCCGGCAGGGGAGACGGCTTTACAGGGAGAAAAACTTTTTTGAACGCTACATCATGTGTTAAACTACACAAATGCACCAAAACCTTGTAAAGCAACTAATGCGTCGTTTGTCGGAATATATTCCATGCGAAGAACAGGTGCAGGAGCGGTAAATTGCATAAAGCACGTCCCTCGCAGATAACTCTGCGATGACTTCCGTTACTGTTTTCCACGGGTTACTATTTTCCACGCTACAGGGCCCGAGACCCACTCGTTACTTTGGGCAAGAAGTTCAAGAGTCGGATTTCTACTGACAAGCGTTGAGTTATTGCACTGATTTAATCCTTTTCTTACCGGCTGCATATTGGTGTCACGTGCGAGGAGGTGTAACTTATAATCTTTGGGGAGGAGGAGGAGAGGGAGGGAGAGGAGGAGAGGCCGGGAAGTGGGCGGTTCTGCCAAAGCACATACACAGAAATGCGAGAAAAATCATGGTTGTCGCTGCTAAAATGCGTGGAGACTGGGGTGTGGTAGGAGAGACGGATAGCACGGTGGTGCTTCACTAAACACCACCGTCTGCATCACTTGGGATATTGTTTCTTGATGAGTGCAGACCATCAAGGAAATCAGCAGACACCAGTGCTGGAGTATGTGTGTTTGGGGATTGACTAGGAAGTCCACTTTTGTGATGATGGAGTTGACATTGATTGACTATTACCATATGACCACAGGGCCGGACCCAGGGGGGGGTTCCAGGGGTTCCGGAACACCCCCCCCCCCCCCCCCCCCCACCCCAGAAAAAGCATGTACCTTGGTTTGAGTTGTTTTTTTTATTTTTTGTGTGTGTCTCCAAAAACAAAGCTGCTCTCAAAACAAGGCCCAGAATGCACCAGATTGCACAGATTTTAACCGTTTTTCAAAAATTTTCCGGGGGGGCATGCCCCCTGACCCCCCTAGTTTGCGCGCCTGCTTTGCAGGCGCGCGCTCGTGGCTTCGCCACTTCGCTGATTTGTCCCCCCCAACCAAAAAGGAACCCCCCCCCCCCCCCCCACCCCCCACAACTCATTTGGTCCGGCCCTGGACCACTGTGAACTCTTCTCCGGCCATTCTGACTCGCGTTCACAGAATGCAAACAGCAGTAACTTTTCGTTTTCTGTATTGATCTTTGCATGAATGTCGTCAAATTTGTCATCCATTTAGTTCTTCGACTTCAACCCTTTTCTGTGCATTCTGTTTTTAAATTAATTTTATTTTTATAATTTTATTTTATTTTATTAAAAAAAAGAAACAAACTTTGCATACATCCATACCGTACATGTCCACTCTCTGAATTATGTCCCTTGAATTGATTGAAGCGTCTCGAGGCACAACATTTTCGACAACATTGTCTATCTTTATTGAATACGGTTTGCTTTCATTTCGTTGAAAAAGTTTAAGAAACGCGCCGAAGCAGTTTACCGGAAATAGCGATTACCAAGGGAAGTAACTCTTATCAAACACCTCGACCATCGTGTATGATCATTTCTAGACACTGTGGGATAACTTGATCGAGCCTGCTTTCATTCACATACTAAGCAACCTTCGATCTTGATTGAAAAATCATCATGTGTAATTCAAAAGATGACGGAGAGATTGAGATGGTTGTTCGGTCGGCCAGAGATAGGTATGTTGTATTCTCTGTATCTAATGGCTATAAAGATTAAAGTATATAGTATAAATAATATGAGCGCGTTTGTTTTGTCTCGTTTTGACGTTGCATTTGACGTTGATGAAGCAATAATGCAACACTCATCATCATCATCATCATCATCATCATCATCATCATGATCGTCGTCAATGTCCAGAAAACTAAATTGCTTGAACTCTAAATTTATGGTAATCTCATCTGTAACTGTAAGTGTAAGGGTAACACAGTACATAGTCATAGACCTACTTAAATACTTTTAACGGAGTATTTAATATATTATATGCACATATGTAAACATTCCTTTTCTAGTTATACAATAGCTTGATCATTTTTTCATGGTAATGTGTGGATATGTTTTAAATTAGAAGTTTGTTAATGATTTTCTCTTTTTTTTTCTTCTTTTTTTTTCTTTTTTTTTTGGGGGGGGGGGGGGGGGGGGGGGGGGGGGTATTCTGTACAGGTGATTCCAGTTCCCAAATCTGATAAGCAGAGAAATAGCATTCTTTATGTGACTTTTTCATTGTGTCACCAAATGGATTTATTTTGTGAATGTATAATGAAGTGTTTTGGGCAAGTCGAAAGAAATAAATATTATTTCAATCGTGTGTCACATAGGATAGGTTGAAAAAACAAAGTTAATGTTCTGCTGTGCTATGAGAGGGTTGAGTTTACCTCTGTGTGTGTGTGTGTGTGTGTGTGTGTGTGTGTGTGTGTGTGTGTTTGTGTGCATGCTATAGCGTTGTGTTTGTGTGTGTGTGTGTGTGTGTGTGTGTGTGTGTGTGTGTGTGTGTGTGAGTGTGTGTGAATGCATGTGTTGCTCTGCCAAGACAAACTCTTGCATATGACATGTTCCAGTATAATTTATGAGAGCTTGCTTGAGTGAATTGTTGATAATGCTGCCTTTTTTGTGTTTACTTGCAGCAAGAACCAGCTCTGTGTGAAGAAATGTGGTCAAACTGCTGTACTTGTCACCAGAGTAAATGATGGATTCTGCAGGTAGGCTGTTTCTGGTGCAGGTTCTCTCCACCATGTACTGAAGACTAAGTTCAGAGTAGAATGGCACTGGTATGTGAAAATGAAGGTTTTCATACAGATACAAAACTTGTGGTCAAAGATGCAGCATGAGAAATGAACAAATGAATTGAATTTATTGTTTAGGCCCTGGCCCGTTAGGACTTAAGAATCGTGAAAGAAATGAAAACTGGTTGTACAAAATGATTCCAGACTGGCATTAAAAGTGTACAGTTGAGTGTAGAATGTTGCTTTCCATTCAACCTCCCTGGAAAATGTACCTCTTGCTCACGCTGAGTTTGATGCATTGAGGGCTTGTCTCTGATACTCGGCATGTCATCTGTGGCAGCAGTCATCCGTTTTTGTCTGTTTGACTAGCCAGCATGTTCTGTCTGAAGGCTGTTGTCTGTTTACATTCTTGTTCACTAGAGAATTCGCCTACCCGCGAAAGTGTCTCTAGCCCAGTTGACATCACGTGATGGAAGGTTTTCATCCGAAATATGCAAATGGAGGTCCCACGAGAGGCTTGTGGGATAGCCAATCTGCTCCCTGACATGCGCCGTTAAAGTAGTCCTAAGACTATTTTGCTCAAAACTCTTAACTTACTCTTGTTGAGGCAATAAACAAGCGTTTATTTGATAAAATAAAATGTTTGTGTTGAAATGGAAACAAGTTTTGACTTCTGAATGATTTCTGTAAAAAATGGAAGAAAAAATAGTATCAGAAAGAACTATTTTTGGTGCAATGATGTACTGTGAAGGGTCAAGTCTATTAAGCATTCATTGCGAACTGTGCCAGAGTCAATACTGACTCGGGTTCACAGAATGGGCTGTTTGTTGCTCCATAAGTGTTGTGGACAACAAGTCAGCTGTTGGTGAGCAACCAGGGTTCAGGGTGTCATTGCTTCTTGGAGGAACTGTCTCTTGTTGATGGTGTGATTGAATAAACTCCACTGACCGGAAAAGATTACCAAAGTTCACTTTGGAATCAGAGGAACCTGTACCTGCAGCACCACTTTTGTTTACTTTTGCCAGACTTCTAATGTTTTTGTATTGTAGGGTTGCTCCGGACATCACTTAGATTTAAGGCATGGTCTAAAGTCCCTCAGCCGTTCAGTTTTCTTACCATGTCACTGATTATCTGTAACATCAGTTGTGTTGGTTGGAAGAGAGTCTTTTTAGACATTTAGGTTGATGGACTTGCAAATAAACTATGTTTCAGCCATCAGAAAGCAAAGAAAAAATCTAGACAGAATGTGTGAAAATGGATACAGAATTAAAAAATTACATAATCTCACCAGAAAATGTTGGACCCAAAATAGTGAAAATAGGGACCTATTGCTTACTTTCATGACTTTAGTCAGGTTTCCTCCTGCTCACTTGCAAATGTCTGGTGTGGGAGCTTCAGAGGATGAAATGACAGTGAGGTAGAATGTGCTAGGGGATAGATGTATTAGAGGGAGAATGTAAACAGTAGAGAAAAGACCAGTGAAAAAATCGGTTCGAAGGGAGAAATTACTGTGAAACAGAAATTGCAGGAAGAATCTTAGAATGGGACCTGGGGAGAAATGACCATGGAGAAATGATAGGGGAAGGGAAGGCTAGGAGAGAAGTGTCCAGAAACCATATTCTTGACATGTTTGTCAGTGCTTCATCTTGCATGCAATAGCAGTTGACACTACACGCATGGGGAAATTTGACAGTCCTCGTATCTTGTATTGTATGGAGGAAGAATTGATGTATTCTTGGCAAGTTTGACACTGCTTCTCTTGACTTGCAGGGAGTGCTTCCTGGCCTACGTGACCTCCAAGTTCCGCAAGGAGATTGGGAAGACAAAGCTAGTGACAGACAAACAGAAAGTGCTGGTGGCTTTCTCAGGTGGCCCTGCCTCCAGTTGCCTTCTGCACATGATTCAGGAGGTAGGAGACAGAAGCGAAGGGGAAACTCATTGTAGAAGAGCCCAAAATCATGTCTTGTGGCTGAAAAGTAACTTTGCAGACACCTTGATCACTTCTTCACGTAGAGAAATCTGAGTTACTGCGCCAATGTCATTTTTCTACAAGAATCTTTATGGACAGATGTCAAGCTGATTCCTTGACAATTTCCTTTCAGGACACCACGTTAGGTAGCTGCTTGGAATGGGTCATTCTCACCCCTGCTAATAATGACTCCTAGGGTCACCATGACAACAATGAACTAATGTGATAGGAACAGCTACATTGTCTCCTTTCTCACCAGCTGCAAACTTGGTGTGGCACTGTTTCACGATACGTTCTGTTTGTTTTTTCCAAGATTCTGTGGCAGCTATTCATCGGTCAATAATGTTGTGCTGCAGTTGATCAAGATCTGGTTGAGGTGGTGATGCAGGCTCTGGTTTTGGTTAGTCAGGCTAGTTGGTGTCCAGTTTGGGCTTGTTAGTATGTGGTTCAGGTTCTGGGTGCTGAAGGATAGTCAGGAGATCTTGTCTGGTCTGCAAGTGACTGATGGTTCTTTGTGGAAATGGCTTGTGCACTCACACCAAACATAGCACCATTTGGATTTCTCTTGATCCTGGCATGGTAAGCAGAGTTCTTGGTAAACTGAACAAGTGTTATACCCATAGATCAGTCGGTTCAGTTGTAAGCCATCCCCACTTCAAGCATGTCCCTGTTGCCACCATTGTCAGGTTAAAGACATCGCATTCCAACTGGCTGACATTATATTGAAGAGTAACAGGAGCACCCAAGAGGAGGAAAATGTCAGCCAGTTGGAATGCAATGTCTTTAACCTGAGTGGTCATAAAATACAGAACTTTGATGGATGATCTTTGATGCATGATCTTTGTACACAATCATCCATTTGTGAATTCCCTGGAACACAGACTGCTTGTCGATGAGATCAATCTGGTCACAGGTCAAAAATTCACCACTCATAATAGGTTTCTAAATAGCACCATTGGGGGCTTTTTTTCTCTGGCATTCCTGGCACAATGTTTTGAACACCTTGATGGGGTCTTGCTGAATATTGGCATATTTTAGTTGGATTTCTTATGTCATTCTGTCTTGATCACTGACCAGTTGCCATGTGGACTCTCTTTACAATGTTGAAGGTGTCTTGTTGTTGTTGTTGTTGTTGTTGTTGTGTACCTGGGCTAAACACTCCCAGGATCACCCAAGTGGGTGAGATGATTGCATGTGTGACTGTTTTTGAACACCTCGCCATATAGGCAGCCACACTCCGTCTTCAGGGGATTTGATCTCTGTCTCCAGAGAATGCCAGTTGTTATGTTAGGAGCTTACCACGGCTGAAGATAATCCCCACATAACAGTACAACATAACAACATTTTGCTGTAGCCTTGGTTTTTGGCTGGAGTCAACAAACAACAACAGCCTTTGCCCAAGGCAAGAAGGTGTCTTCAATATAAACCTAGTAGACTGGTGTTTCATCTGGTGTCTCATTTCTTAGTAGGCTTGTCAACATCATCACATTGTAGCACTTCATACTTATTCAGAAGGTAACACTCATGGTGACTTCTAGTGCTTTTACCGCTACCAGTTTTTGTTATGTCTTCTTTAGTTTGGAAATGCTCCTCTTTGGGAATGAGATATTTGTGATACTTTGCGTACCTAGAAAACAACTCATCAAGAAACTTTCACTCAATATCATCAGACTTGTTTGCACTAAACTATTGATATGAACTACTGTTGACTGGCCAAAAATGCCCAGTATAAATGCCAGTAATTTGAGTAAAGCTGACTACAGACAGAATTCACCACATTCACCTCAAGATTATTTGACATTTTGACTGAACAGTGGTAGTTAAACAGTGTGAACAAGATGACAATAATTAAATCATTTCATGAAATGCTGAAAACTTTCAGCCATTGTGTGAAATGACAGACCCACCCAGGTATTTCATGAAATGACTTAAATTTATAGGGATTTCACAAAAGCACTGACTTCTCAGTTTGACCATAAGATGTACACATGCAGACACACACACACACACGCACACACATGCACACTAGCACACACATGCACACATACATGCACACACACACATACACAGAATGCACACAGAGACACATAAGCACACACATGTGCTCACACACACACACACCTACACACACAGGCACGCATGCACACAAACACATGCACAAAGGTGTTGCTGTCAGCATAATGTGCATATTACTGCAGGGGAAGACAAAAAAAAAGAGTAGAAAAAGAAAAAAGTGAGATACAAAGTTTCAGCCTGGCTGTAGTGGAAGCTGAGTTATAGATAACAAAATGTCCAGCTTTCACTACAACCTGGTGGAGATGGCTGAAATTGAGGAGGGGATGTTGGACTCCAAATTAATTGAAAAAATGTATTGATGGCAAATTAATTGTTTTAGGTAAAAGGAGGTGGAGATGATAGTAGAGAGGTGGGAAAATGCCACAATATCTTGCTGATGGCAGTTGAATGTATCATTTATGTAACTGAATTGAACTCTGCTCTCATCATCACTAGCAATCCTGGCACACCACACTAGTCAAGAAGGTTGCAAAGCTGATGGAGAGCCTTTCGGTACCGCTTGACCATTTTGTCTTAAGAAAAATAAATTATTTACCATGTGCCATGTGGTTGTTACAAGTAATGATTGCATTGCAGGATTGCATTGATACATGTTGCATGGCAACATAACTGATCTCATAACTGCACACAGAGAGAATGGTACCCCTTACCCCATCATGATCACTTCCAAGGCAAAATTGAAACATTCTGCATCAAGACCTGGTCATTTGATTGTCATGGCTCTCAAAGCATTCCAGTGAATATATGTATATTTCCAGTGACTGACTCGCTCTGTTTGCTGTCACTTGCAGGGCCTGAGTGAGCGAACACGAAAGAGGCTGCGCTTTGCTCCAAGTTTTATCTATGTTGATGGTGAGCACCATTTCTCTCTCTCAGTGGTCCTGAGACTACACCACAGTGGTTGTGAGGCAATCTGTTTGTGTGTGCTTTCGAAATGCAGTCTACATTTCTCCAGGCAAATAAATGCCCATGTAGATCTGTTGTCATTGGTGTTTCCCTCCAGGGGAATGACCACACTTTGGAGGATATGTCGGCTGTGGCAGGTCAGCTTTGCCTGCTGGGTGTTAATCACTGCACTGTGGAGCCAAGCAAGGGGCTTTCTCACTGGCTTCTGGTTCATCCTCTGGTTTCAACAACAACATGAAAGAGTAACTCAAAGCATCATTGCAATTTAGTTGTCATGCATCCGGGTGAGACATGCTACTTAGGTTAGCAGAACCCATGTGTGATGATAAATTGCAGTAAATACTCACACTGTGTAATGGTGATTCATTGCCAAGTGTTTACTTGCCTGTAGGATATGGGCGTCATTTGGTTTTTGACTCACATGCGAAGCAAAAGTGAGTCTATGTACTCACCCTTTTCGTCTGTCCGGGCGTCCGGGCGGCCGGGCATCCGGGCGGCCGGTCTGGGCGTCCGTGCGTCCGAAAACTTTAATGTTGGATTTTTCTCGGAGACTATTAACTCTATCAATACCAAATGTGGCATGATGGTGTATGATGACAAGGCCTCCAAAAACATACATAGTGACTTAACCTTGCTTCAAGGTCAAGGTCGCAGGGGCCATAAATGTTGTCTAAAAAACAGTCATTTTTCACATTTTCTCAATTTTATCTGAAGTTTTTGAGATTGGATACCTGACCCATATATGGTATATAGGGCAAAGTAATCCCTATCTTTTGATACCAGTTTGGTTGACCTTGCTTCAAGGTCAAGGTCACAGGAGCTCTTCAAAGTTGGATTGTATACATATTTTGAAGCGACCTTGCCCCTGAACTATGGAAGATAACTGTTCTAAACTTCATAACATTGTAGTACACATGTTATACTTTCATCATGAGACACATTTGGTCACATATCATCAAGGTCAAGGTCACTTTGACCCTTATGAAATGTGACCAAAATGGGGTAGTGAACCACTAAAAGTGACCATATCTCATGGTAGAAAGTGCCAATAAGCACCATTGTGCTTCCTATGTCTTGAATTAACAGCTTTGTGTTGCATGACCTTGGATGACCTTGACCTTGGGTCAAGGTCACATGTATTTTGGTAGGAAAAATGTGTAAAGCATTTCTTAGTGTATGATGTCATTGGTAGGTTTAGTTGTTTGACCTTGACCTTGAAGGTCACCTGAAGGTCAAGGTCATATAAGGGTCAAGGTCAAGCATTGAGTCGTATGGGCTTTGCCCTTCTTGTTGCTGTTATATTCTCCTTTTGCCAGATGTAATGTCAAATGGACTGTCTGAAGATGACAATTTGTCAAAATAGCTGAGTTCATCATTGCTCTGCATGGACAGTGAGTGTAGTGGAATGGGATGACTCACTGTAACTTTGCATGGACAGTGAGTGTAGTGGAGTGGGATGGCTGTCACTGTAACTTTGCATGGACAGTGAGTGTAGTGGAGTGGGATGGCTGTCACTGTAACTTTGCATGGACAGTGAGTGTAGTGGAGTGGGATGGCTGTCACTGTAACTTTGCATGGACAGTGAGTGTAGTGGAGTGGGATGGCTGTCACTAACTTTGCATGGACAGTGAGTGTAGTGGAGGGGGATGGCTGTCACTGTAACTTTGCATGCACAGTGAGTGTAGTGGAGTGGGATGGCTGTCACTAACTTTGCATGGACAGTGAGTGTAGTGGAGTGGGATGGCTGTCACTGTAACTTTGCATGGACAGTGAGTGTAGTGGAGTGGGATGGCTGTCACTAACTTTGCATGGACAGTGAGTGTATTGGAGTGGGATGGCTGTCACTGTAACTTTGCATGGACAGTGAGTGTAGTGGAGTGGGATGGCTGTCACTGTAACTTTGCATGGACAGTGAGTGTAGTGGAGTGGGATGGCTGTCACTGTAACTTTGCATGGACAGAGACGGGGGAGGTGGAGTGGGATGGCTGTCACTGTAACTTTGCATGGACAGTGAGTGTAGTGGAGTGGGATGGCTGTCACTGTAACTTTGCATGGACAGTGAGTGTAGTGGAATGGGATGGCTGTCACTGTAACTTTGCATGGACAGTGAGTGTAGTGGAATGGGATGGCTGTCACTGTAACTTTGCATGGACAGTGAGTGTAGTGGAATGGGATGGCTGTCACTGTAACTTTGCATGGACAGTGAGTGTAGTGGAGTGGGATGGCTGTCACTGTAACTTTGCATGGACAGTGAGTGTAGTGGAATGGGATGGCTGTCACTGTAACTTTGCATGGACAGTTAGCGTAGTGTAGTGAAATGGCTGTCACTGTAACTTTGCATGGACAGTGAGTGTAGTGCAGTGGGTTGGCTGTCACTAACTTTGCATGGACAGTGAGTGTAGTGGAATGGGATGGCTGTCACTGTAACTTTGCATGGACAGTTAGCGTAGTGTAGTGGAATGGCTGTCACTGTAACTTTGCATGGACAGTGAGTGTAGTGCAGTGGGTTGGCTGTCACTAACTTTGCATGGACAGTGAGTGTAGTGGAATGG